>NW_026507321.1:0-46116 GCF_026875155.1 Cherax quadricarinatus
TGTGATTTTAGTCCACAGATTTTCCCATTTGGCATCCCCAAAAAACACTTCTCTGTTTTAAAAACGCTTGTAGCTAGTTCGGGGATATCTGCACAAGGGGCGTGACACCCAATTTCCACAAAAATGACTATTTATCCATGTGGAAGCCCGTTTGTTTGACTGACCACAGACTACACACAGCTTCATAAGATTTGAATGGTTGATTTACTGCAATTCTACAGCAACCTCTTGAATATTCTATTAATAACCTCCTTAAATGAAGCTCTAGCTATTGTATTTCTGTTTCTAACTGTTTTTGTATATTGGACAGCTTACCATCACGTTCCTGATTTTTAGTGTTTGTGTTTATAAGGGCGCCTACAACCCCATCCGTTTACAGTCTGCTTTATTGTCCAACGAAACCGTTTGAAACCAGTCCCGGGTTCGGACCAGTCAAGGGTTCGGACCAGTCGATCTGATCTGATCAGTGGGTCACTTATTTAAACATACTGGTCGGTGATTTGAGCTAGCACATGAAGGCTCTACTGGAAATTTTATCTACCCGAGTAATATGTGATTTGACTGATACAAAAGTATAACTTGCGTGTTGAAGAAATTGGTGACTGCTGGCACTCCTACAATGACGAACGGTCGACCTCCACCCTTGTTTATCAATCGCTGTATCTAGCTTTTCTATTTTTTTTTTCCATCACCACCACAATAAATGCTATATTATCACTATAGTTGACTGGTGCAAATTTTGGAGGAAGGACGCTTTTTCTGTAGTAATAATTGCTTCTCGTTGTGTATATTGCGACCGCTGGTAACTACAGGTTATATGAAATTCACAGTAACGTCTGGTAATTCAAGAAAAAGAAACTAATGAAAGTCACTCCACTCCACTAAGTACCATTATAATGCTGGTTAGTTGCTACTACAACACTGTATTCTGCTATTCACTGGTATCACTAGATTATATGCGAGTACACTAGCAGGCCAGGAAGATTATTAAAACAGCTGACCTGTGGTAAGTTTCTGGCGACTTCTGGCACCTGCCTCTATAGGCTTAACACTTCATTTACAAATTCACCTGTTTTCAAATGACACTTTAGCCTTTATCATCAATATACTAGGGAGCCACTGTAGTATACACTATACACTATGTATACTCAATGTTATCAGGGAGACTTTCTTTCCTCTGACACGAAAAGTTCAATTATTATTATTTTTTTTTTTCACCCGGGACACAGGCCTATGACCCCTCTGGCAGTAAACTCTGCTAGGTAGTGCACACTAATTCTCCTTTTTGACTCAGTATATAATGTTTTCCCGCCCAAGATTGGTTCCAGGCGCTAGAGGGATGTATCGTATGGATTGATGACACCAATTAAAGTTCTAGCACTAAGAGCAACCGTGAAAACACGAGTAACCCGGAGCACAACGAGGCACGCTGACACCCTGACACGCTTGTGGGGAAAGAAACTCCTGCCTAATCTTGTGTGCAAGTTTGGTACTAATCCCTCTAGAATTTTCCAAGTGTACATTATGATATAAACTCTCTCACCTGCATTCCAGGGAATACAAATCAAGGCACTTCAACTGTTCCAAGTAATTTAGGTGCCTTATCGTGCTTATGTGTGCCGTGAAAGTTCTTTGTTACACTTTCGTGCTTATGTGTGCCGTGAAAGTTCTTTGTACACTTTCGTGCTTATGTGTGCCGTGAAAGTTCGTTGTACACTTTCGTGCTTATGTGTGCTGTGAAAGTTCTTTGTACACTCTCCAGGTCAGCAATTTCACTTTGCCTTGAAGGGGCAGTTAGTGTACAGCAGTATTCCAGCCTAGAGAGAACAAGCAATTTGAAGAGAGAAACATCATATGCTTGGCATCCTAGTTTTGAAGGTTCTCATTATCCATTCATTCACTGCTCACATTCACTTCTAAGTAAAATGCTACATATGATTGGGATTCCTTACTTTGGCCTAATTAGATAAATAACTATCTTGTAATTGTTAGCAACTTTTCATGCTTGCATTTTCCTACATTATTACCTCTAGCAATGAGGCTAATAGGTTAGATAACATCATGTTAGCTAACATGATGTTATCTAAGCTATTCATTACATTACCCACACCTGTTCCAGGGAAACACACCATCTGTCTTGCCTTCTTATCCTTATTACAGAGAGCACAATCCACATACGTAATCTAGAATCTTCAACACAAGAATGTCTTTTTTCTTATATGCTGGAGGCATGTTGTCTTACCTGTCTTTTTATCCACAACAACACACTTGTCCTGAATAACAGCATGGTGATTTCTGTCCTCTAACTCCTCTACTTCAATCTTCTTCAATTTCATCCTCCCACTTCTGGAAACCACTTTCCATTCGTTACATCAAAAAATTTTCTCTTCGTTTCTGCTGACCACCTCATATTCCTTATTACACTTACCATCCTTATCCAAATGAAATTATAACTTTTCATTCTCCTCCCTAAGAACTAGAACCCCATCCTTGATAAGTAGAATGCCATCATTTACAACTCTTAAGATCATAAGGCAGGAGGAACACCGCAGCAGGCCTACTGGCCCATACTTGGTAGGCTCTTCTCAAACCCAAACCCACTAACAAAAATATTCACTCAACCCATTATCAGTGTTACCTAAGGAATAAACTTTGATAACCCTATTTTTTTATATTTTATTTCAAATATTACACTACAACATAATGAATATATATAAAAACCACAATCCTTCAAGGAGGTTTACAATAAAGAATTCATAATCACAGTACATCATGTAAATTGTGTGGCCTTCTCACAATCACTATATACACTTCAAACCGCCTAGGATGTTTATATTTTTTTTTTATTATCACACTGGCCGATTCCCACCAAGGCAGGGTGGCCCAAAAAAGAAAAACTTTCACCATCATTCACTCCATCACTGTCTTGCCAGAAGGGTGCTTTACACTACAGTTTTTAAACTGCAACATTAACACCCCTCCTTCAGAGTGCAGGCACTGTACTTCCCATCTCCAGGACTCAAGTCCGGCCTGCCGGTTTCCCTGAATCCCTTCATAAATGTTACTTTGCTCACACTCCAACAGCACTTCAAGTATTAAAAACCATTTGTCTCCATTCACTCCTATCAAACACGCTCATGCATGCCTGCTGGAAGTCCAAGCCCCTTGCACACAAAACCTCCTTTACCCCCTCCCTCCAACCTTTCCTAGGCCGACCCCTACCCCGCCTTCCTTCCACTACAGACTGATACACTCTTGAAGTTATTCTGTTTCGCTCCATTCTCTCCACATGTCCGAACCACCTCAACAACCCTTCCTCAGCCTCTGGACAACAGTTTTGGTAATCCCACACCTCCTCCTAACTTCCAAACTACGAATTCTCTGCATTATATTCACACCACACATTGCTCTCAGACATGACATCTCCACTGCCTCCAGCCTTCTCCTCGCTGCAACATTCAATCACCCATGCTTCACACCCATATAAGAGCGTTGGTAAAACTATACTCTCATACATTCCCCTCTTTGCCTCCAGGGACAAAGTTCTTTGTCTCCACAGACTCCTAAGTGCACCACTCACCCTTTTCCCCTCATCAATACTATGATTCACCTCATCTTTCATAGACCCATCCGCTGACACGTCCACTCCCAAATATCTGAATACATTCACCTCCTCCATACTCTCTCCCCTCCAATCTGATATCCAATCTTTCATCACCTATCTTTTTGTTATACTCATAACCTTACTCTTTCCTGTATTCACTTTCAATTTTCTTCTTTTGCACACCCTACCAAATTCATCCACCAATCTCTGCAACTTCTCTTCAGAATCTCCCAAGAGCACAGTGTCATCAGCAAAGAGCAACTGTGACAACTCCCACTTTGTGTGATTCTTTATCCTTTAACTCCACGCCTCTTGCCAAGACCCTCGCATTTACTTCTCTTACAACCCCATCTATAAATATATTAAACAACCAATGTGACATCACACATCCTTGTCTAAGGCCTACTTTTACTGGGAAATAATTTCCCTCTTTCCTACATACTCTAACTTGAGCCTCACTGTCCTCGTAAAAACTCTTCACTGCTTTCAGTAACCTACCTCCTACACCATACACCTGCAACATCTGCCACATTGCTCCCCTATCCACCCTGTCTCGCCTTTTCCAAATCCAAAAAGGGGCCACAAAGCCCTCTTTAGCCTTATCTAAAATGTTACTTTTTTTTCACTGTAAACACCGGGTCAACACCCCTCCCTTTCCTAAAGCCTCCTTGTTCTCTGAACCCTATTCTCCGTCTTACTCTTAATTTTTTCAAAAATAACCCCCCTACACTTTGCCGGGTTACTCAACAGATTACCCCCCTAAAATTTTTTTTGCACTCTTTTTTACCCCCTTTCCCTTTTATAAAAGGAACTTGCTGCTCTCCCCAAAACCCTAGGTCCTTACCCTTTTCCATACATTTATTAAATAATTGCCCCAAACCCACTCCAAAACTATATCCCCCCCGTTTTTTACATTTCTATTTTTATCCCATCAACCCGGCTCCTTACCCCGTTTTTTTTTTACCTACTGCCTCACAAAATTTCCCCCCACACTCACAAGGGCTCTTCCCACTCCTACAAAAAGTTGTTCCACCTTGTCCTGTAACGAATCACGCTTCCCATCTTCATAACATTTAAAACCCAATTCCTAAAAAATATTCCCCCTTTCCCCCAATACCTTTAACTCCCCTTTTAAATCCCCCCTTCCTTTTTTTTAATGACAAATCCATTTGTTCTCTAGGCTTTTTTAACTTGTTAATCTCACCCCAAAAAATTTTTTCTTATTTTCAACAAAATTTGTTGATAATCCACCCACTCTTCATTTGCTCTCTTTTTTACATTGCTTCACCCTTTTTAAACCCTCTCTCTTTTCTCCTTACTCTTCCCTCCTTGCATACTTCTATGTTTAAAACCCCATAAAAAAGGGAAAAACATGGTAGAGGTTTAGGGCCCAGGTGTCATCCCCCACAAAAATACACCAAAATACATTCTATATGAAATCATTACCCCTACCTCCACCCCAAAAGACCGAAAAAATCACATAGCTCAACCTATAGCAGTATGTTTAGGAACATATACAGTGCCTCTGTTTTAAAATAATGTAACAATTTTCCAACCTTTAAAAACCACCTAATTAAAAATAACGTTGTGTGCATAGCAAAACCCATATCATACTAGCTTACAGACCCCCTAAGACCCCCTACCACCAGCACAGCTAGTGGGTGTGTTAAAAATTTTGACAGAAAAGGCAGTTTACAAACTTTGGTCAAATGAACACATACCCACGTCACCAACATGGTCTCCCCCTCGGGGGCCAAAACTTTGGCCACCCCTCCCCACATCTTTCGCTACAAAGTAGGCTTCTTCAGTCAAGTACAAAAAAAGTTGATAGAAGCAGAAGATACTTGAAGACGATGTAATACAGTGACTACTACAAGTTATGTGTATGTGTGGAGTACGTACCGTACTCCAGACATACCTGGAGTGCACACCTACATGTTCTTCAATACATAAAATAGTAATTATGACAGTGGCATTCATAAGCTAATCACGTGGTAAATTCTTACCCTAGTGTTAAATATATAGACATAAAACATTTGTAATTCCACCTTAGAAATACAGTGACTCGTACAACTTACCATAAGGTACATTACACTAACATGCTACCACATAAGAGGCTCAGGTTTGTAAAATAATACAAGAAAACATACATATTTAAAAGGGAGCCCTATTTAACAGTACCCACAACCAGGTCTATACTTCCAGCCCCAAAGAACACGTTGCATGAAATGTTCCTTTACACCAGAGACACTCACTCCACACACCTCCTCACATCACACCTCTCACCAAACGCACCACTCATGCTCACTCCTCAAGAATCCAGCTCTATTATTTCCCCTTAAGACTGTAATGCCCATAAGTCCCTAACACTACAGCTATGATACCCCTCCAAAAAATCTAAATACCACTTCCCCGGTTTGTCCTCATTCACCTTTGGGTTTTTAAATTTAAATATTGTGAAATGCCCTGATTCGCTCCGTCGGGCGCACGTCAAAAACCCCAAAAAAGTTACACAAAGTTGTGACAAGATAACCCAATCCATTTTGCCCGTCCCCCAAACCTCCCCACATCTAAGCTTATCCCCTTAAAAACTATCCCCCCCACCCCATATGAAAAACCCTGCCAAACCACTCTCTCGCCGTTTCCCAACCTCACACAAAAATTATACATATTAAAATATTCCAACCTCGCACAAAAAATACTGTGTAAACGATCGATATCCCCCCAAAACCAAACATTCTCTATCCTTCTTTTGCCGCCTTTACCCAACATTTTCCCCAATGGCAATATTTTGTGGAAAATTTGAAGATTTTTTTTTATATTTTTTTTAAAAACGTGCGATAAAAAATGACAGAAATATTTTTAAAAAAAAACACGACAAAAGATTACTCCCTAGAATCGCACTTAACCCGAGACCTAAAAACGACACCTACAGACTGGTAATAACACACACACACCCCCACAGTATGTTACATTGGTTTTTTCACTCACCCCAAAAACACCGATATTAGGAATATAACTACACACAAACACCCGTTATTCGTGGTAATACACCACACACAACACTTAAAATTACAGTATATTGTTTTATTTGTTAAAGAACATCTCTAACAGGTTACATTTTCCCTAACATCAAACATGGAAATTTAAAGTTGTACATAAAAAAGAGATAAACAAAACAAACAAACACGCACAATGACACCACAACACACCGTTACACTCATGAGAACATCAGGACATACTAGGGGGGGTTCTCCCTGTCAACCACACTTACATACATAGATACATCAGGCACATACTAGGTGATTTTCTGCCTGTCAAACACGTATGCAAATTAATTCAAAATCTCAGGTGTTTAAACGAGCCCCACGATATCAAAACATTAATATTGGCGTTATCACGAGATTTAACATCATAGTATTTAGTATTCAAAGAAGGAAACGGGTAATATAAAAGTCCCCTAAAAAAACCCAATATAACAAAAAAAAAACTACTTTTGTGATTTTTTACATTAGAAAAAACAAAAAAAATTAATGAAAAGTGTTACGTAATAAAATTTTACTGAAAAAAACACTGAACAAACATAAAATATAACAAAAAATAAACCCCAATTGCTTATGCTAGGAAACACTTTTTACCACTTAAAATTGAATCAAAAACAGTAAGACATCCATAAATATTTGGTCACATTGAAATTTTCATTAAAGCCCTTAAAATGATTTAATGAAAAAAAAATATGCAACGTAATGCTACCCTTTTAAAGAAACTGTGTAGTTGCTGAAACCCTGGGGTTTTTAAAAACCCGACTGCCTCTAGATATCAAAACTAATTTATCATCCTATAAACAAACCTCCATGCCACCCACGTCTAGGAAAATAGCCGGTATCCCCTTACCCATTTTGCAAATCCCAAAATCCCTTAATGTAAAAATTTCGATAACCCCACAAAAAATTTCTCTCCCACTCCCTCCATACCCCCCTTTATTTTACACTGTGCCCTATAAAAAGTTGCTGCCTGCTTTAAAATTCTTGCACGCCTCGCCCCCCTCATGCCACATATTATAAAAATCCGTAATCAATACCCAATGCAGTTCAACCCTTTTATTCCCCCCAGTTTATTAAACTTAAACCCTCAAAACCTGAAAACCCCCTCCCCCCACAAAACCTTTAAAAACCTTTACCCACCCAAAACCCCTTTTAATTTCAATACAATCGCAAAAATATCCCCGTTGAAAAATAGTCCCCAATCCTCCCAATCCTTGCATTCCCCACCTCTGTATTCTCTTATAGAAAAAAAACCATTCCTACGGAAAGATTCCATGTAAAAATCATACATAACTTCTCTGACTTTAGGTTTTAAACGCAATTTTATTTTAAACGCCCCCCCAAATATTGCCAACAAATCGGATAAACTCTTCTACCGCCGTCCAGAGCTTTACCATCGCCCTTTCAAGATTTCTAAATTAAATTTTGGAGTGTCCCTCACGTTTATGAAGACCCGAAAACATTGCCTCACCATCATGAACTCCCGACCCCCCCCAACCGTCGAAACCCTGATGTATCCTTGAAGACCGTTTTCTTTCGCCCCCCCCTCCCGCTTATAACTTGTTTTAAATACATACTTTTATCCTTTTTTCGAATCATAAACCACCCCTCCACGGCCACGGGGAGTGTGAAAACCCGCTCACTTAAACCCTTGCTCCCTGTTCCCCCAAATGAATCTAAAAACATTTTTTGAACCCTTTTTTAAATTTAAACAAAGTATCGGAAAAAATTCGTAACAGCCTGTTTACTTATTAATAGCACATTCGTTGTTATCCCCTTTGTTGCAAATTAAAATTTGCACCTTAACCCACTAAAACGCTTCAGCCAAATATCAACGATACGCAAGATAAGATAAGATAAGATTTCGTTCGGATTTTTAACCCCGGAGGGGGTTAGCACCCGGAAACCCCAAAAAAGTCAGTGGTCATCGAGGCGTCTAACTTATTTCCTTGGGGGGGCCTTTTTCTTGTCCCCCCGGATGCACCCACACCAGTCGACTAAAAACCCAGGTACCCATTTGCTGAAGGGAACGGACTAGGGGAAGGAAACTGTCGGAATTTCCACCCGCGGGAATCGAACCCGGGCCCCCCGTGGTAAAACGGGGCTTTAGCCACCGGGCCCCCGGGCCCCACCCGGAAATTTTTTGTTGTCTGACTTTTTTCTTTACATAAACGATCCCACATATCAAATTTTTTCCCCCCTTTTCCCCCCTCACAGACCCGGGCCGGGGGGGTTGACCCCCCAAACTCTCCCAGGTAAAACCCCGGTAAAACCTTCCTTCCCCCAGCGACCCTTTTCCAAAATTTCATACTTTGTTTTCCCCCTGTTGACGTCATCCCGTGCCTTTTCAAAAAATTTCCCAAAATTTTTTTCCGAATCAAATCCATGTTTTTCTCACCAAAATCGTGTTCGTCGACATATCCAACAAGCCGGTCCCCCACCCCCCTTTCATACCCTCCCCTTTGCTTCTAAAAAAACCCTTATCCCCCTTTTAAAGGGGATCTTGAAAAAAAGCAAAAAAAAATTTTTGGGAAGGGGGCAACCTTTACGCAAACCCCCTTTCCCCTCTGAATCCCATCTCCCCAAACCCCCATTCACCTGCACACGCAAAGATGCCCCTTGATAATTTTAATTGGCCCTAATATAATTTTTCCCCCCCAAACCCCTGCCATTCCCTTATTTCTTCCATAAGCTCCCGTTCCACCTACATATGCCGCCTCCCCAAACTATAGCCATACCCCCCCCCCCCCCAATTTACCTTTCTTCAAAAAACTTTAATATACCGTGACTTCTACATAGACCCGCCCGGCCCCATATTGTCCCCTTTTCAATCACTTTGCCAGGACTTTTTTTATTTTGTTGGCCAAGATCCTTCCCCAAAAATTTTTTAGTCCCCAATAAACGAGATTTCACGTAATCTTTAACCGTTTTTGCTCGCCCTTTTGGGAATAAACGACCACAGCCAACCCTTTTCTGTTCCCCCAAAACCCCTCCCGCTTCTGAATTGAATAAACGTACCAAAACCCCTTTTAAAAAAGTTCCAATTTTGAAAAAAAAGTCGTGGGAACCCACTTTCCTGGCGCCTTCCCAATTTCGCCCCCGATAAAACCTCCCCTTCTCACATCCCTTATCGGCCCTCCCAACACAAAAAAAACGATCATGCTCCCCCACTCACAACGCAAACCCACCGATTGATGCAATGCAAATTTTACTTTTTTCCAACACTTTGCGTTTTTCAATTTAACCCAAACATTCAATTTTACCCACTCATACCCTCCGTGCGTCAACACCTGATTACTTATCCCCTCATACCTACCTGGGCATTCAACCCTTTTTCCCATTTTCTTTGCGAGTCTGGTTTATTCCTCAACACACCCGACGGCCGATTCCCCCCAAAACCCCTTCGATTCCCCCCTTAAACCTTTCCCCCTCAAAATTTCGTTTTGAAATTTCGTAGTTGCTCCTTAATTGTTCATTTCTGTAACGGATATTACATTCGCTTGTACATAGCATCGCGCAACTGCCCCTCTAAATACGTTGGAAACCATACTGTAACTGATTATATCCACTCCCTGACAATAAAAATTCCTTAATTCGCTTTTTGGCTTCATTTCCACCATTTAACCAAGCCCCCTCTCCAGGTGTTTTAACCCCAAGGCGTTCCCCTAGCCCAAAAGACAAACGACTTTCCTCTCTCTTCAGTAACTTTAATTTAATTTCCAAAATGACGGGCCTCTTCTAGGCACACCCCCAATCTACATCCATTACAACTCCTCTATGATCCGAAAAAACCACATTAATCCCTCACTCTCCGCACTGTAACCGCATTTGACACGTACATTTTATCTAAACTCGCCGCATAATCTCGTCTAAAAAAGTTTTTCCCCTTGCCACCCCCCCCAACACATCCAAAAAACCCTCGTCAATAAATCTCCCAGGAACCCCCAAACAACAACCCTCCTCGAGGTCCAATCTTTTGTGTATTACCAATTCCAGTCTCCCCTTATTATCGCTACATTTTATAAATATAGATGATATACTAATCTTTGTACAAAATGAGTTTTAAGTCGTACATCTCCTCCCCCCGGCCCATTTAAAAACCCCACAAAACTTATAGTATCTACCCCCCAAAACCAAACCCCAAACTCTCCCCCCCCCCTTTCATATGGCGTATCAAACGGGCATTTTCCCCTTTCCCGAAGGGGACGCCTCCTTTAACCCCGTTTTCATATTCCATATACAATGTAACCATCTAATTCTAACTCTATCCAATTCGTAATTGTGTTCTTGGATAAATGCCACATCCACATCTAGATCACCAAAAATTCATTTAAACACTTTTGCTTCCGCTCAGATCCAAAAAAGTTAATATTTATTGTCAAAACCTTAAAGTCAATTTAAAGGGGTTTTCCTTTGGGTTTTAGGTATAGACTTTTTACTTATACTTTTACACCTCTATCCCCCCCCTTTTTTTGGGAATCACCTTGTAAACTCTTGTTTCGTGGTTCACTGTTCCCTTTCCTTGTAATCCGCCCCAAAATTTTTTTTTCCCGGCCCTTTTGGGAGAGTAAGACGTCGTCTGAGTTGGGGGGGGTTTTTTCCAGTTCGCTTCGCGTTTTTACCTCCACCTGCTTGGGGGATCTTTTGTACTATCATGATGCCCTCCCCTTTTGGGTTATTTACCTATACCATGCGACACCCCGACTCAAAGCTTTCATCCCTCGCCCACCAGTTGCTCAACCCATCCCCAAAATTTGCACCGGGGTTTCCCCCACCGATTAACGATGCTCGTTAAAAAGAATCCAGTGCCTTCACTAAAGACGCCGCTACATCCCCGTCCCCCATGTGGGGGGAGTCTCTTCAATCTTTATTTATATCCATGAGGTGATTTTTCTCGCTGTTTTGCATCCTCCAAAGCATTTTCCCCCCCCGGGTTTTTCACCCCTTCACTAAGATGTCCGTTGTCGAGCGGGGGAGCATAAGACTGTTTCGTCCCCCCATTCCCCGACCTCTTCCGGTTGTTGCTTTGCGATATTTGGGATTCCACGCGCTTTTCCCCACTGTGCCGCTTTGGGGCATACGATCCCCACAGCCCAACGTACACGTTGCCCCCCATATGTTAAAATTACTTAGTTCGAAATGCTTGCAAATAATATGGGCGGTTGGGGATGGTAGGGCATTTTGACTGAATAGTCCCTCCAAACTTCCAGATAAAGGTCCAGCGGCCCCCGACCCGCAAGGCCATATGAACCGTCCCTAATTACGTAGTTCATCTTTTATAACAAAATTCATTCGCCCAAAAGGCACATTCCCTTTTTTTTAACCCATGTTAGTGTCGTGAACATCATGTGACTACAATCAGCTGAATTTAGGCAAAAGGGGCCTGATACTATCCCCCACCCCTTCATAAACATTTGCTGACGTCATTTTAACGAAGATCCGTGTCGTCCCCTTAAGTGTACACCACAAATCTTTCATTTGCGATCCGTGGGATCCGGATAATCGCCCGGGAGTAACAAGTCCCCGTGGGTCCAAATGCAGCCCCCGGTCAACTCAACGCAAACAATGTTTATGGCCTTGCCTGCAGCGCCATGTTTGGTAAATGAGCAGCGCAGTCCCCATTCTCATGTTGTGACGAACGAGGTAGCTCGCCTGAACAGCAGAGGGGGCACGCACAACCCACTCGACCTTGGTAGGCAGCGAAAGTAATATGAAGATTATCCCCCCACAGCCTTCAGTCGTAACCCTTTCAAGCCCCCCCTTAGGACCCATGCATGCATAGGATAATACCTTAAACCCTAGCAACCACCTCCCCCACCCACCTACCCGTCTTCTATCTTGCCCCTGTTGGGTCCCTTGCAAATATCAAAAACCTAAAACTTTTTCCCACACCCCTGAACTCCCTCCCCTCAAACAATGCCCAAACCCCACCTCACCCTGCCAACCTGTGTCTGCCCCCTACCTCCCTCAAAAACTGGTTTAGGGACACCCTGTTACGGCCCCCTGCCAAACTTGCGGTTAAATAGTTAACCCGCCGGCCACAGTACCACTGGGTACGTCATCAAACCCCCTTGTGGGGGCTGCTGAGCCGGGTTAGGCATTAAGTACCTGAACACCTCACGGACGCATCTAAGCAGTAGGTACCCGAACACCCAATGTACACATCTATGGCAGTAGAATGTTCACTGGCTTCGTGTTTTAGAAGAACCTCACCGCAGCTCACTGGTTGTTTGGGCCCCAGTTATTTGAGGGCCCGGGTTCGTGAGCTTGCAAATAGGTTCCTGCCGGCCCACCTTGCGGTGTGTCAACTGGGCTTGAAAGGCGGTAGTAGTACTCCCAGACCCTCTTCGGTGTACTTCTACCCGGCCTAAGAGTATTTACAGGATACCGGGGATGTCTGCGGCCCCGCCGCCCCAGCTGGTTTAACTGTGGGCCGGATCATCTGATGCATTTATGGGACATTACATGAAAAAAAGGTTGGAGTGTTACATGAACGGGCTAGGGCTGTGTGTGACACTTAAGCGTTGTGGAGGGAAACCTGAGATTTCTACAGGACCGTAGTGGAACACTGAAAAGAAAAAAGGGGGTCATGTGACACTGAAGATGGCCTTTTTTTGTGTACTTGAATAGGTCATGTGACGGTTTGATAAGACGCTGTGGGTGTAGTGTGGAGCAGAGACAAGGGGGGTGTCAAGTATGCAGTGGGAAAAGGGTGTGGGGGACGAGAGAAAAGGGTGTCGTGTGACACGGTTGTGAAGGAGCTCACAACACCCCAGGTTAGGTCGTGTGGCACGGGAGCGTCATTAAAGGTGTGTAAGACAGAGCTGACTAATTTATTATTGTAAATATTTACTATAATTTTTTATTGTAACATGTTATATTTTTAAAAATACCTCAACCAAAGTTGGTGTTTTATAAAATATTAAAGAGTAATTTATTTTAATTTATTTTTTTACCCAAACCTTTATTAAAAAATGGGGGTAAAAATTGCCTCTTTTAAAAATCATTTTTTTTGAAATAATGCCCCCAAATCTTTGATGCAACACCTTTACCCCAGCCCTCCCACACCAGAGCCCCAAACCCCCAAAAAAAATCGATACACGCTCCAACAAAAGCCCTTTATCACTGTTTTTAATGGTATATGCCCCCTAATGCCCCCAAATTTACCATATAATATCACATTTCCAATGACATGTTGAAGTGTAAACCCCTGTGAACAATCCCACACCTTTAAATTTTCCCGGGGCCCTCCCTTTCCCCTCGAAAGTCACCCATCTGTCCCCCCCCCCTATAAGCATAGACTTTTCCCATTATCTTCATTCCCGTTGCCAGGGGCCAAAACTTCCACTAAATCGCCCCCCTTTTGTAAACTCTAGAGTCGAAAAGAACGGCGTTATCTACAAAACCCCCTATCCCCGGTTCCCCAGACGACCCCCCCCTCATCACTCCGTCTTGACACCCATCGCAGGCCCTTAAAAATGGGTCCTGGAGCAATGCTATGGGAAACGGACAAGGGGTCCCGCCGCAGGCTCGTTTCCCTCCAAAAAGTTTCCCTAGCCTCCCTTCACTTGCACCCCCACCATAGCCTGTTTTTACAAAACCTTAGCCCAATTTTATAATTTCCCTACCAAACCCCCCGCCAGCAAAACTTCCCCAATGTCTCGCTCCCCACAGTTTAACACCACATGCCCAAATTTAAAGTTTTACCCCGCCCATTTTCCCCCCCCCTTTTATCTAGAAACTGCATTGACCTTTACCCAACCATCTAATGCCCAGGCACCCCCATATTGCCTTCATCCAAAATGTCAGTAACTCTTTTCATCCTTTTCCTAAAACTTTAGCAAAGATTTTTTGTAATCACCCCACATTAAGGAATTGATCAGTAATAAAACACATATGCACAAGACTCCCTTTTAGGGATGTAACCCCCACACCTGTTTCTGCCGTTCCCCCAACCCGCCCTTTGGTTTTCATGGATTAAGTACAACCAAAAAATTTACAGTCCAAAATTTTCTTATAAAAATCCAAGGGGGTACCGTAATACCCGCGATTTTCCCCCCTCATTCCATCCTTTTAGGGAGGGGCAATTAAGAAAACGATATTTCAGTTAAAGAAAAGAAATAAAAAAAGGAATTAAAAAGCAAAAGAGATTATGAGGGGAAAGTTGCAAGGATTCAAGACTAACCCAAAAAAATTCTTTTAGGTAACAAAGAAAATCAGGGACAAAATAGGCCCACCAAAAGTTCCTCGGGTCAGCTCACGGACAGTGAAAGGAAATGTGTAAAAAAAGTTTTAACACATACTTCCCCCCAGTTTTTTAACAGGAGGAACAGGTATTCCAGAAAGTAAATTATGTGGAACAGGATATAAACTGCACGATTAGGGTCACAAGGACATGGTCCTTAGGCAATACATAAAAAAAACCTAAAAAATCCCCATGCCCTGATGAAAAGTATGCAAGGGGTTTTAAAGGAAGTAAAGAGGAGCTTAGCAAACCTTTGGCTAATTTTTAAACATATCACTACAAAATGGCAGGTGCCGATAAGTGGAAAAAGGGAAAATGTGATACCCATTTTCAAACAGGTGACGGGTCCTTGAGCTTCGCGAACTATAGAACCAATAAGCCTAACCACCATAGTTGGAAAATTTATGGAATCAATATTGCCGAGGCGCGTGTTCGTAGCCACCTTGAGAAAGCATAACACATCAACACTAATCTCAGCATAGGATTAACAAAGGGGCGCTCCTCCTATACGAATAAGTTAAGCTTATTCACTAAGGTATTTTGAGGAGTAGATCATTGTAAATGAATATGATTGTTTCATGGACTTCAGTAAGGCTTTTGTCAGAGTCCCACACCCAGAGCGACTATTGAGGAAAATTAAGTACATGTAATAGGAGGAGAAATTACTTTCCTGGATAAAGCCATGGTCTGACAAATAGCCACAGAGAGTTTGCATAAATGGGGAGAAATCAAGTGGGGAAGCGTCACGGAGCGGTGTTCCACGGGGTCATGTGTTGAGCCCCCTGCTGTTCCACAATCTAACATAAACACGACCATAGATAGGGCGAGATAAAGAGCGAACATCACAGCAAGTTGTGCCGATGATGCCAAAAAAGGCCGTCGAATTCATTCTGATGAGGACAATTAGAGTCACTCAGAAGATTTGAGTAGACTGATCGCCCCAGTGGTCGGCGAAGGCGATGGCAGATGCAGTTAATATAGACAAATGGCAAAGTCATAAATGTTGACAGGACAATAACATGGCCACATCAAACAAAATAATGTAGATCATAATATTACGGTTGCGAAAAAGATTTAGGAGTTCTGGTTAGCAGTAATCTGAAACCAAGAACAACAGTGGCATTAGTGTTCGCAATAAAGCTAATTAGAATCCCTGGCTTTATCTATCAAGAAGCATAAATAATAGGAGTCCCTCCAAGGGTTGTTTCTTCAACACTATACATCCTTGGAGTTAAGGCCCTCACTCAAGAGATATGCTGCACAGTTTTGCGTCACCGTATTACAAGAATGTGTAAAAATACCTCTGGAAAATGTCCAAAGAGGATCCAAGTTGATCCCATTATCAGGAAACCTTCCCTATGAGGATAGACTAAGGGCCCTGAAGTCTTCACGCTCTAGAAAGACGTAGAATTAGGGGGATATGATTGAGGTGTATAAATGGGAAGACACGGAATAAATAAAGGGATGTAAATAGTGTTCTGAAAATACTAGCCGAGACCAGACTCGCAGCAATCGTTTTAAGTTAGAAAAATTCACAGATTCAGGAAGGATATAGGAAAACGGTGTGACGCGTGTTTGTGTGGAGCACGAGGGAGAGTGTTGTGGATGAGTGGAACAAACTCCCAGTACAGTTATATGAGGCCAGAACGTTGTGTAGCTTTAAAAAAGAGAATTGGATAAATACATGATTGGTGTGGGTGGTTGGTGAGTTTGGACCTGATTAGCTTGTGCTACCAGGACGGTTGCCGTGTTCCTCCCTTAAGTCAAGGTGACCTGACCTGACTAGGTTGGGTGCATTGGCTTAAGGTGGTAGGAGACTTGGACCTGCCTCGCATGGGCCAGTAGGCCTGCTGCAGTGTTCCTTCGTTCTTATGTTTCACTGCCATCCTAATTTCCTTCTCTACAGGCCCATTCAAGTTCAACTGATCCTTATGCACTAGATTACAACATACCCATTCACCTAGTACCTTACAATCAACCCCCACACTCCTACCATGCCTCTCATACCATGCATCCACGTAACCCATACCCTCCATTGACGTAAGCACCTGCCCCTGATGATACCCCTCCATTTACTCCTGAACCCTCAAGCTCATCATTTCCGTTGCCTGATAACGTTTCCCCTGCTCCCTCAAGACATATGCTGAAGGTCGGTCACCCCATAAGACCTCTTCAAGTCCTCCCGCAACATGTGCTGCATCAAAATTACGATTTTGAATATCCCTAATCAGTTGTTTCAGACCCTCAGTCTCACCCACTGGGATAAACCTCCCCCATCCTCTCAGATAGCACCACTTTAATTGTCTTCAAGGTAATGTAAAACCCCATATTGAAACTGCAGCCTTTCCCAATCCCCGTTCTGATAAAAAAATCCCCTCACCTCTCTTTACCAACCTTGTCCTGGCCACCTAAGACATCAACCCCCCCCACCGCCTGCAGCCCACCACCCCCCTTCCAAGGCACTCGCAAAGATGTCCCTCCCTCCCCCTTTGGCAATAAATCACAACATTCATCTTCCAATACCCCCTGAAATTCTTTGGCAACCCTCCCAAAAATCAATTCCCGTTATAACCATTCTATGATCAGAGAAACTCATTCAAGGCATACATACTGCCCACCCTCACCCCCCGAGATACATATATTCGATCAAGCCTTGCCACATAATCATGCTTAAGGGATAGGGGTGGGATACCTAGTTTGTTGTACATTTAAGTTTTCCCGCAATGCATTGCATAGCTAAAAACTATTCCACATGCCATAGCAAAATGTCAAACTATGTAATGGCACGAAAGATGAACTTTACCTTTCTTGGATCACAAAGCGACCATTACTGTTGTAACGCATTGTACTGTGATTATTTCCCTTATCGTAAATCATATATAACTGCTATATTGTCTCATACTGTAGTACTAGTATTGTTATTAATCTTAGTGTGCAATATTTTATAATCAGGATCTATGTTGTAGCAACTGTAGAATAACCAACTTTTTGTATAATTTGTTGTTGCTTCACAAATTTTAAAATTGCTTTTAACATTTTCTTTACAGTGGGTTTATTGGTCGTAGCTGGGCAATGCTTTTTGCCGGTGTTGGTTACCAAGTGTACATGTATGACAACAAGCCTAAGCAAGTAAGTTGCAGAAATGTGTTTTATGTAGTTTGTGTATATAGGCAAGCATTAAGTGATTATTATTCTTTCAGGCATTTCATTAAATACTGTATCGATTTACTATTTCTTGTTTTCTTAAAAGTGGTTAGAAAAATAACTTTTAAATAATTAAAAATTGTAAGTGTAATTAAGAAAAACATTAGGTAGGGGAAGATATATTACCAATTAGTTGTATTTTTTAATCTCTATTGTAGGGATTAAATGTATTTTTTGAGTCTGGTGGTGTGGAAAGGTACTTGCACAAGTGTAGCCTGTATACCTTGGCCTAGCGCTTCCTTTTTATTATAATAATAAAAATGCACCTAGTGTCATGGATACGTAATAAATCATCGCAAATACCACTAACCAACCATTTATGTACGTGAGTATGCTCATTTTAATAAATTTTGGTATTTAAGCACCCATATAAAGCCCATCATGCAGAGCATTTGTGCAAGTTCTACCTCTCAAGGGGTAGGGCTAGCAGTTTTTGAAGCCGACTAGGGAATTTTGATCCAAGAGATTGGACCTGTGCGCCCCTTCCTTGGATCAAGCTGATTACCGTCCCACTTCCCAGGCGCTGTTTGATCCCTGCTGGTTTAGCGTTTCCCCAGGAATGTAGTAATGTGTAAGGCCTTAAGCTAATACTCACCTGTAAATATGGAACATCATTTACTGTATATTGATACAGTAGTCTTGTGCAGTAGGTTTACTGACAAGCCTCCATCTCCGAGAGCTCTACATTCCTTTAGCCTCCTCATAGCGAACAAGAAGAGGCAGTGATGAGAATTTAAATTTTTGTAATTAGATGAATGAGCCAAACAAAGGACAGTTACATATATTTTTGCTTTATATCATATTTACGCACCAGGTATGACCTGAACAACATTTTTATTATACTGAAGCTTGACACGGGAAATATCACATACCTAAGTCACATGTATGATGATCCCTATAAGGAAATGCACAGTTTGCGAACAGACCTCATTAATGACATCAGCACTAAGGAAACAATGTCGCTATCGACGACATATATAGACCTCCTAACACCAACATTCTAAAATAAGCTGCTACAAACACCTGACGAAGCTTCCAGCCTCTTCCGGAAAGAAATCCTGGCTAAACTGGCTCCACACCAACCCACAAAAGGATCACTTGGACAACGAAAAGGGATCCCAGGTTTCAACCTATACAGTTTTGACAGAGTGAACAGGCAAAAAGGGAAGGTGGGTTTGCTGTACATTTGCAGAGTCACTTGTTTGCCAACAGAACTGCTTATGCCTCAAATGATTTAGATGAAAGTTTTAGCAGTAAAGGTCAAGAACCAAAACCTAGTCAATGTGGTAGTCTACAAGCCTCCGGATGCAACAATCCCAGCAATTCCAGGAAACAGCTGTTCAAAATTGACCACGTCTGGGAAATATCTACCAGGCTCCCCTGCACCCAAACATCTTGCTCCTGGGGGATTTAACATAAGCACCTAAAATAGAGGAAAATAGCAAATAATATTGCGCAGTAATAACACATGAGGCAGTGAGAAATGGGTATGTGGATCCGACAAGATGTGGGAAAAAGACACTTTATTACATTCAGGACATTATAAGAAACGGTTTCGCCCACGAGTGGCTTCTTCATTCCTAATACAGAGAAACTAAGAAAACACACATATATATAGTGTGGGAGTCAGGTGAGGTGAAGCGTTGGTAGAGGGTGGTAATAGTAGTAGTAGTAGTAATGGAACTAAGAGTGAGGTTAGAGAGGGACCTGCCTGGCATCAAGTAACACCATTTCCCAGGATGGGTAATATCCTCTTGCTTATTAATTTTGGAAATACAGATAACTACCGGATTTTTTGCTTTTATATAGAGTTACTGACAGAAATAGTGCAGCTTCAATGCATTTTCTCCGCTTAAAGTCGTTCTCTTTAATAAACTAGTGTTAGCTTCAATTGAATTTCATGAAATTCAATGAAGCAAAACTAGTTAATTACAGAAGACGACTTAAGACGTAGAAAATGCATGAAAGCTGCACTAATTTCTGTCAGTAACACACTATAAAAGCAAAAATCTCGGTATTACAGTATTTCAAAATTACAATCAAGAGGATATTACCCATCCTGGGAACTGGTGTTACTTGATGCCAGCAGGACCTCTAACTCTCCACCTCCTTAGATCCATGACTACTACTACTACTATTACCACCTCTACCCCGCTTCACCTCACTGACTCCCACCACTTATATATGTTGTTTTCTTTAGTTTTCACTGGGATGTAGTACTGAAGAATCCACTCGTGGCGAACTTTCCTTTAATAAATGTCCTGAAACTTACATAAGTGTCTTTTCACACCAGGAGCAGCTCTGATGAAAACTCACACTCACGCGAGCTTTAAATCTCTGCACAAAACTTCAATTTAACATCAAATAATAGAGCCAACTAGACGAGAATACACTAGACCTCTTCTTCACTAACAAATATGATCTGATAAGAAATCACATATCAAAAGCAATATACTCAGTTCACAACCATAATTTGAGGTTCAGACATTATATGCGTTGAGCGCCATACCGCACAAAATGGAGACTAGTCCACGAGGGAGCATTCACCAAATTCAACTTCATAAAAAAACATAAAGTGGGACCAATAAACCGTCAAGTCCAAACCGATATAAGCCTGGAAGATATAGCTAGCAACACAGACCCCAACTTATAAGCCTAAACAGATTAACTAGTGTACAACTCGATTTATGCACAAGGCTTATTCCTCGAAGAAAAATTAGAGTTAGATGTAAAATAGAAAGAGACCGGACGCCCTTTTACAGTTCGACATGAAAATAATAACAGAGCGTCTAAAAAGAGTATGGTCAATATATCTGAAATGCCGTAGGGAGAACACTGGGTCAGAGAAATAGCAAGCATCGAACTTACAGCTAAAGTGAATCTTACATAAATGAGTCAGGAATCGCGGGTGAAGAACAAAAAGCCATAAATGAAATCGAAAAGAAGATCCCAAAGTAATTCTTTCTTCTCCTATGTCCAAATCAAAGTCAAGAACAAACGTCCAAGTTGGCTCCTACTAAAACAATATGGGTCCTACAACAGATGAAAGCAAGGTAACTTAGTGAGTGCTGAAAACTCAAGTCCCAATATGACTCAGTTTTTTTTTTTAGCAAAGCCGTCAAACCAGACTGAGAGATCTCGTAATGATCAAAAAAATGAATATTAAATGAAGAGTGGCCACAAAATTATATTGATTAACACAAGCCTATCCGATTAGTAATCCTGACGGCCAAATGACTTCGAACAGGCCGATAAATATGTACATGCCCCTCCACTCTCAGCCCCCAGGGCCAGACTCATTGAACTCCGTGATCAACAAGAACTGAGCAAGAAGCCCCAATCACAACCTTTTTCACTATGGAGGAGGAGCATGGACAACGGGGGTCGTCCCACAGTTAAATAAAAAGCAACAGACGTAGCCCACTCCACAAAGGGGCAGTAAAGCAACAGCAAAGAACGTACAAACCGATAGCAATAAACTCCCCATATCATAAAAATCTTTGAAAGGGTCCTAAGAAGCAAGATCACCACCCATCTAGAAACGCATCAGTTACACAACCCAGGGCAACATGGGTTTAGACAGGTCGCTCCTGTCTGTCTCAACTATTAGGATCACTACTACAGGTCCTAAATGCACTAGAAACAAAAAGGAAAGCAGATTAATATATACAGACTTTGCAAAAGCATTCGACAAATGTGACCATGGCGTAATAGCGCACAAAATGCGTGCTAAAGGAATACAGGAAAAGTGTCTATGGATCTATAATTTCCTCAATAACAGAAACACGGAGAGTAGTCGTCAACGAGTAAATTCGAGGCAGCTACGTTGATAAGCTCTGTTCCCAAGGCACAGTAACTTGGCTCCCATCATGTTCCTCATCCTCATATCTGACATAGACAAGGATGTCCAGCCACGAGCGCACCGTGTCGTCCTTTGCAGATGACACCCGAATCTGCATGACAGTGTCTTCCACTGCAAGACACTGCAAGGCCCAGGCGGACATCAACCAATCTATCAGTGTGCTGCAGAACAACCAAATATGAAGTTCAACGATGAGATAAATTTCAATTACTCAGATATGGTAAACACGAGGAAATTAAATCTTCATCAGAGTACAAAACAAATTCTGTTAGCCTACCCACTTACATCAAACAGTCAGAGCGAAACAACCACCAACCGTCCAAGACCTGGGATTGATCTGTCGGAGGATTCTTCGCCTTCTAGGACCATAACATTGTATCAATCGCATTTGCTAGAAAAATGACAGGATGGAAAATGAGAACCTTCAAAACTAGGGAGGCCACGCCCATGATGACACCTCTTCAGGTTCACTTGTTCTATCTAGGGCTGGAATATTGCTGCAACACAACAGCACCTTTCAAAGGCAGGTGAAATATGCTGACCTAGGCAAATTGTACAAGAACCTTCACGTGCGGGGCAAACGGAGATAAAACACCTCAATTATTGGAGCAACTTGAGTTTCCTAAAACTTATTCCTGGAACGCAGGCGGAGAGATCATGATTAAATACCCCTGGAAAAACCTATAGGGACTATACCGAACTTGCACACAAAAATACACACGCTACGAAAAACAAAAGACTTTGCAGACGATTTGCACATCCCCCCAATGAAAAAGCAGGGGTATCATTAGCACGTTAAGAGACCATACAATAAGTGGTCGAGGTGCCCGAGACTGTTCAACTGCTTCCCAGCATACATAAGGGGGATTACCAACAGACCCCAGCATTCTCAAGCTGGCACTGGACCAAGCAACCCTGCCAAGATTTCATTCTGGTTCCTGACCCAGCCGGTGGCTTTGGCTCGTAAGGTTTGTTAGCGTGCAGCCAGGCAGCAAGCAGCCTGGTCTATCAGGCTCTGATCCACCATGAGGCCTGGTCCACAGACCGGCCGCGGGGGCGTTTGTATCCCCGGAACTCTCTCCAGGTAAACTCCAGGGTAAAACCTAATTTGCATACCTCCTGACACTCTTTACTCCATTAGGCTGTCACCTCAAAACCAGTGATGAAATGCTATAAATTTGGACATGACAAATACATCCTACAAGGCCACTCAAACTGTTCCAGTGTTCAGGCTCAGGCCACTACTGGACAACCTGTAAGCCATCCTATACACAACTAACCAAGTCGGAGAGAAACTTCGTCGTAAGCTTCTCTCTTTTTATGTGCGGGATATTTGTTATCGTCCAGTCACGGTATTGTCCTTTTTTGTAATTTAACGCCACTATCAAATGCAATCAACTTGCAACAAATCAACCCAACCCCCAACTGCCATAACAAACTCTTGCCCAAAACGTAAGTATTACCTAAATTCACTTAAAGGCGATGAACCTCCTTCCCTCCTAACTCTCACCCCCTCCTCCCCACCCCACCCCGCTCGAGCAACCCCCCCCCAACCCCCCAACGCCTGGGCAACCCCACTCCCCTGGAAACCCCACCAACCCACAGCACACCCAGAACACACCTCACTCCAACCATCTCACCCAACCTCAACACACAAGGACTAGCATACACACCTGATCTCACTCTTACCTGCAAAATCATTACAGCTGTACACTCAGTCATCCCCCCCATCCTCCATAGCAATAACTCAGATATACCAGCTAGACTTTCCCACTAGCCCCTCAATGGCCATCCTCGCAGCAAACAACCTTCCCCAACTCATCATCCCCCTCTCCTCCCCGCCCCTCCCCCCTCCTCCTCCCCCTCCCCCTTCGTCCCCCTCCCCCCGTCGTCCCCCCATCCCCTCGACCCCCTCCCGCCTCGTCCCCCACCCCTCCCAACACCCCCCTGCCCCCCTCCCCACGCCCCCACGTCCCCCCTTCCCCCTCCCCCAACCCACTCCAAGAATTCCCCCACTCCCAACAGCTTAATCCACACAACCATTCCACCCCCCCGAGACTCCCCGCCCACCCACCACCACTGCCACCCATAACCTTCCCAACCCCCGCACCCCCCTCCAACCCCTCCACACCTCGCTCCTCCTCCGCCCCCACACCCAAGTCAGCAAGTTCCAACCAGACACACAAGATCTACCTCAGTCCACAAGAGGAAACCAGCCAAACCCCAACCTGCACCCACTTTTGAAAGACAGTCCAGGGAACATGAAAGAACACACAGAGGCGTTGCTAGGGTTGGTGTCACCCGGGGCAGCATCTTTGGTGTCACCCCCATGAAATCCAAGGGCGGGGGGATGGGGGGGAGTAAACTCGGTTACATCACTACTGCATGACCAGTGACAAATGTTTAACAATGAGAACGTTTAAGGGCCGTAAACTGAACAGGAGAATACTTTCTCAACTTTAAATTAATGATAAAATAAATAATCGTATTAATATTGAGGAAACATGAACTCAAATATCGCTTTGAGTACAGCTAACACATCCTACATTTATTATTATTCAATAATGCCAAAAGAAAAAAAAACTTGAAAAATAAAGAAAAACATTGCAATATCAGAGGAAACACTAGTTCCGAATCTGACCTTGAGTACAGGTAACATCTCAGTGAATCAGATCATACATTTCCTTGCCTTCAATCCTGCAAAATCATCTATCACCTCATCAAAATCAATGCTGTCAACTGACCCATTTCTTATGGATAACATTGCTATGTCAGAGTCTGGATCGATTCATTGTGGACCGTAAATAGTTTTTAATCAGCTTCAACTTGGAGAAACTCCTTTCCCCAGAAGTCACAGAAACACACATAGTAAGGAACAACCTCAGGCAGTGTCAAGAGTTGGAAGAGATTCAATGAAATCCCATTCAGCTATGAATGTTAGTACATTAAGTGCAGTCCAGTGCTTATCTTTTTCAAGATCAACATCTTTTTTTTTTTTTTTTTTTTTTTTTATATTTTATTTAGAACAATACAATACAAGAGATAGATAAAGACAAAAACAGGTCTTACACAGATAAATCATAAACAACCACACAAACATGAACTTGAGATAACACAAATAACCCTCCTCACCCATCATGAAAACCCCTACACCTATGATAACCAATAAACGACTAATTCCAATTGCATTGGTATATGATTAACAAAACACACCATAATATGCGCAAAATTTGTCACTTTGTAAATTATAAAGAAAGGACACCGTATACGTTAAATACAATTAACGTAATGTATTGAGAATAAGGTAAAAACAATATGTTCATCAAACACAGAATATATTAATAAACAAGGATCCAACACACTGACACCTTACAAGCATCTAATAACATGCATATGATAACATATATAGAAACAATGTCCTACTGCATAATCAAACACATATATTGAGTATACTCGTCACAGACCATGAATACACATCTTTACGCCCAAGTTCATACACATTCACCCGCTACATACCAGGAAGGGGGACCCCGTTTTCACCCCTGACAGCCCATCAACATAACACATTGTACCATCCCTACCTTGCCCCACCCACACTAATTTACAATTTAATAAAATCTCTAATGTAAAGGCCCTCTATATCCCTCAGAGAAATCCCGCTCCACCTCCTCCCATAAATTTTCTCTATACGGCACAACGTTTTAGAAAACGTAACAGCCAATACCCTCCTCTTCACCTCACTTCCCCCTTTTCCCCCCTCATTCCCCACATAATGTAGACTTTAATCTACCATAATGTACCCCACAGCCCTAATAATACTGTCATCCATTACCCCCCCACATCAAGACTCAATGCCCGCAGAACAGAGAAGTATTGACCACTTATCTTATGCACACCCTGCTCAACCAACCCTGACGCTCCCCAACCCCTCACAAAAATACACCTACATGGAATGCAAAATTTCCTCCCCTCCACATTTTCCACATACCCCCCCCTCAACCACCCGTCTAGCTTGTAAGACCACTCCGATGGTAAAATCCCATGCAAAAACCGATACATCACCTCACGCCAGGGGGTTTTGTAACCTTAACCTACCAAACCTTCTCCATATACACCCCAGTCATACATGGGGAAAACCCCCTCCAACCGGACCCAACAACCCTTTCCGCCGACATCTACACGCCTACTTATTTTTACCTTACCCAGATCCCTAACCATCACCACTGCCCTTCAAAATTTTTTTCACACCCCTCAACTCCGTCCCAGAAAAACATGCGTTTCAATTTATTGTGTACCTTAAACCAACCCCCCCCCACTCACACCCTCCCTCATCACCTCCTTTTTAATAAAGATACATTTGACCCTCCTCTTTAAGTTCATTAAACCCAAACCCCCCCGACGCACCAGGTAACATTACTACATCCCTTCTAAGCCAATCACAACCTGAACCCCACAAAAAATTTAAAAAACCCCTCTAAGTATAGTTGCAATTGCCGTCCCCGTTAAAGGGAACACGGCAGCCACTTCCAAACCTTGCTAAAACAATAAAACGTTAATTACAATGGCACGCTGCACAAGGGTCAAATGATAAGGCCGCAATGCTCCCAATCGACCCAGTATCCTTTCTACCAACCTGACCGAATTATTAACACGTGCAACCTCAAGATCATCTGCATAGATTAGACCACAAATTTTTAATGACTCACCCGCTTCTTTACGACTGCACTACCCCCACTCGACCCGCTCCCCCCAAGTTCCAAACCCCCAAAAAACCATGGACTTCTCCGAATTTACCCTCATACCAGTTGGCACATGCAAACGTGTCGACCACTCCATCTAAGGCGTTTATGGACATCCCCTCTCTAACCAATACATTTGGTATCATCTACATCCCTATGAGTACAGGCCACCCAACGCCCCCTACCCCCCAAACCCTTCACTAACGCCCATATGGCGCTCCACCATTCTATAAAAGGGGGTCCTGTATGCATGCAAAAAAAGCTGTGACATCGGACACCCCTGTCTAAGACCTTGCCCATTACAATCCTCCCCCCTAATCTTCCATTAATCTGTACTCTCACCATTGCCCCTCTATATAACGCCTCTACCCATCCCACTATTTCTTCCCCATAGCCCTGTTTCCTAAGGATAGCTCTCAAACGCCTCTCGCTCCACCCATCATAAGCTCCTTGCCAGTCTAGTGCAACCAAACCTCCTCCTCCCCCCCCCTTTTTCTTCCACGAAACCCCTTTAAAAGACCATGTTCCCACCCCCATAGACCTACCTGGCAACCCAAACGGGGTTTTCCCGGATTACAACCCTCCCTACAACACACTTGAGCCTATTTCCTAAAATTTTTGCAAATAACTTATAATCCGCGCATAACACGATATTGTTCTATAGTCCCTGAGCGAACGCTGTTCCTTACCCTTCGGTCCAAAAACTACTACAGCTGTTGCCTGTCTTTAAACCCAACCTTCCCCTTACCTTCATAAAGTTCAGAACCTCACCAAAAAACCTTTTATTAACTCCCAATGCTGTTGATAAAACTCCCCCGGCAGTCCATCGATTCCCGGTGCTTTCCCCTTTTCGCAGGCACTCAAAGCTCTCCATATTTCCCCCTCAGTTATGTCCCCCCCAAAGCTTCCCTATCACTGTGTCCTAACCTACATGGCACACTCCACCACACCCCTCTTAAATCCCCTAATCCTACCCCCTTCCTCCCGCCAATACTTTTCGTACCACGTATCCGCAAACAACCCCATCCCATCCGTAGTGTGGATAACCTGACCCCCCTATACCCTCCCACCGACTCAAGAACCTCCAAACATGGAATAGCTGTTGCCTGCTGACGTTGTTTTTGTCTGCGCAACCACACACAAGACGGCCAAATCTCCCCATAACACCTCCTCACCCCCGCCATTACTCTCACGCTTGGAACCGTTTCGTCCTGAATTTTCCCGCAACCGCTCTTTAAGTATCATAATGTCTTTCCATCGGAAGACACCCTCTACTGTCCCTTTTACATAACAACCCCGTAACCTGTCCTCCAAATAATTAATCAACCCAAATTTTAAAGAATTAATCCTTTTCCCCTCCCTCACATAATAATGCCGAATCCGGCCCCTTAGCCACACCATCCCCACGTCACCACGTCCTCCACACCTTGTACCTCCTCAGTTAATCTTTTCCCACAGCTCCTTTAAAACCCCCAACCCCTCCTCATCTTCCAACCAGACTCGTATTTAATTTCCAATTTCCCCTAGAGATACAAGCTAGAGAATCCCACTCTACTTCTGCGACAACCGCCCTATAAATCTGAAAAAAGCTAGTTCAATAGTACGGACAGACGTTTGACAATACCTTATGAGATATATACAACCTGTCCAACCTAGCTGCGTAACCTCGCCTCACGAAATATGCTCCACCTCCCACGCTCCCCCCACCTACCACATCCCTCAATGAACGTCCACCGAAAGATTGCGTAATGCTGTCAACATATGCCCCCCCCTCGTGGTTCCACATCCGCTCTCCTGATCACACAATTCAGTCCCACCTACGATGGCCACTTCAGGTAAACCACGGAAAGCAAAAACTAGATCATCACACACCAAAAAACCCTCTTGACTTTCATATCATTTTCAGCTGGTGCATACACACTTACAAAGGTTACCCTCTGCCCCATCCACCACCCATCTACATGCAACCCTCCCCCCCCACCCCTTCACGTCTTTGCAACACAAACGGGCTCGCCCTCCTTTATCAATAAACCCACACCACCTTTTCAAAAGTGCCGTTTGGGAGAGTCAAAAACCGTATACCCGTCCACCTCGAGCACTCTACCCTCCTGAAATTATGCTCCTGTAGAAAGACTACGTCCACTCTGTATCGACGTAAGAGCATACGAAAGCATTCCCTCTTCACACCAGTACACAGTCCATTCACATTCACAGTCATGCACTTAAGGCCTTTCTAAAAACTTCCAACCCTTTCTCCTCTCAACCTTCCCAGGGCCTCTTGCCCCAGGGTCAACAAAGTGGTTTGTCACCATCCACCCCCCCCCTCTTTGATGCCTTTTTATCCTGGCTGTCACGAGAATATACATCCTTCCCCCAGACCTCTGCGCGGGCGTCAGGACATCATCTGAGTTGACGCAGCCGCCCTCTTCCTCGTAACACTCTCTAAACCCCCATACTGTCTACCGAAGATTCCTCACAGTGAACATCAACCTCTACTGTGACTGTCGCACAGAGCTTGGTGACTCCTCTCTGTGCCTGCATTGTCCTCCTTCCTTCCGTGCCTGTCCCGCCACACTCTCCTGTCAACTCAGGCACCATTTCACGGACCCCAAACCTTATCCTCGCCCGAAGAAGGTAAAGTTTTCAATACCTCGTCGAGCTCCTCCTCCAGCTCTTGCACCTCCTGCTGAATGAGCACTTCCTCCCCCGTCACGGCAAAATGGCCATTTTCGGCTCCACACAACTCGTTTCCCCCGCTCAACATGCACCACAAGAGACTCTTCTACAATTTCACTCCACAGACGGCCATCTCCTCGGGTTTTCCCTTTTGGGAAATTTTCCTCTACGACATCCACACCTGTAACTGGTGCACCACTGTTTGCGCCGGCGCCCTCCACTGCCTCCCACACGTCGCCGCCATATGGTCATACTCTCCACACAACCTGCATGTCCGTCGCTGCCCAGCATACGCCACTAGAATTTGGGTCCTAAACTCCGGCATCACGACATATGACGGGGTCGGGTGCCTCAGTGTCAAATTTTTAGGGAGAATGTACCCTCCGGACGCCCACGTACGCACCTGCCGCCCACTTGCCTTGGGTTGCCAGATGCACGGTACCATAAGCTGCAAACACCTTCCGTAAGTCCTCCTCGTCAGCCCCCGAAGGGGACATTTCGCAACTTCACCCACGTATAGTGGCGAGAAAACGTCTATGAGTCACCACTTTGACAGCTGGAGTTACATCAATACTCACATGCTCAATTTCGTCACTAACGACTCGTACACAAGCCGTCGAATTTTAACTTGACGAATAGACGATAGGCCCCATTCAGGGCCACACCAAAAAACCTCATCATCCTGCACTCCGTACGTTTCCCTGATGATTGCCGGAAGTAACACCTGCGCCGTAGAGGGGAAATCGCCCCACGAAGCAGCTCCACGCCGACAGTGTTCACCCCCCCGTCGGATACTCAGCGCCATATTGTTGCTATGAGAGCTCTCCTGACAAACAGCAGAGAGGGGTGCTATGCACAACCCCACTCCACCGCAGTCAGGCAGCTAATGATGGCCTGACACTCCTTCCCCAGAAGTCACAGAAACACAATAGTAAGGAACAACCTCAGGGAGTGTCAAGAGTTGGAAGAGATTCAATGAAAAACCCATTCAGCTATGAATGTTAGTACATTTTAAATGCAGTCCAGTGCTTATCTTTTTCAAGATCAACATCAGCAGCTTGCAGGTGCCTCCTTAGTCTTGGTATTTCAAGCATGAACTCATTCTTGCATATTTCATTATAGAAGACTGTGAGTCTTGAAGCCCATCACCTCCAATTCTTCTTCAGTAGCTTGTACAAGATTCTTTGTTTGAAAAGACCTCAAACATGGCTGCCACATCCTTGATTAGCTTTTGATCGTATCTCGAGTTCATTATGAAACGATAAATGCACTCCAACATCTCCCTCTTGTTTTCTTCCTGTAGAGTGAGTCCGAATCTCTTGCCTGCTCCCCTGCCATCCTTTTCTTTAAACGATTCTTCTCCTGTTTGGACAACCATATTCTCACATTTCAAAAGTGCCTCTTGTATTGAAATTTTTTGTTGTAGCCCTGAAGGGCAAATAGATGTCCTCTGAAACCAAGATTCCATGATGTTGCAGTGCCTGACAAGTTTTGCAAGACAGGTTATACAATACCGACAAGATTAAAGTTAAGACACTTGTTGGGAACATCTGGTTATCTTTATTGTAACGTTTCGCCATCCAGTGGCTTTATCAATACAGATCCACTGGGGAATCCGCCTACCAGTGACTATTACCTCCTCTGCTACACATCCCTATTCACTGGCGCTTATAAAGCGCCAGTCTCCTTGCCTCTGCTTCAGAATCTCTACAACCACGGTGCTCTTAACACCACCTACAGACTTTAGGGACTGATTACCTCATCTTTTGTATATAGTTCTTCTGTTTTTCTTGTTATGTTGAAGAATCTGTATTGATAAAGCCACTGGATGGCGAAACGTCTACAATAAAGATAACCAGATATTGCACAAGTGTCTTAACTTTCGATAAATAAGGTCTTGAGGATATCTCTCCAAGAGAGAACCCGCAGTAATGGATTTAAATTAGACAAGTTTAGATTTAGAAAGGATGTAGGAAAGTATTGGTTTGGAAATAGGGTAGTTGATGAGTGGAAGTCTACCTAGTTTTGGGGTTTTTGAGGCTAGGACTTTGGGCAGTTTCAAATTTAGGTTGGATAAATACTGCCTTAGGGGTGGGAGGCAACGATGTTGGCAGACGTAGGAGTGAAGACCTATTAGCAGGTATAGGACAGCAATAGAGATAATTAGGAAGAAGGGTGGGGGAAACCCCGTGATATGTGGCATTTTGTCTAGGAGAGGAGTTGGAAATGAATGGTTGTCCAGGGCAATTGGTGTCAGTTGCTGGCTGGACAAACACTGTAAGGAAAATGCAGTAACATTCATAGACAACTGGGACCTCTTCTATGGCAAAATGACATGTATGCCAGGGATGGGGTTTTTACTTATCTAGGTTTGGGATGGGAGCACTGGCCAACGCAGTGGAGGGAGCTGTTGGTCTTTAAACTAGAAATAGATAGTGGTATAGGTTTCCGTGGAAAATCCCAAAGTATTTGAGTGTAGCAATAGAGTGAGTTTTAAGGAAACCAGTTATAGGAAGAATGGGAAGAAATTATTGGAGAACATAGAAAAGCCAGTGGCATTTAGGTTTAATAAGGAGAGTAACAGACAAAAGTGGAGGAACAGAAATCAGCAGGAAGAAAAAAAGAGAGGGAGGGCTTCTGAAAATATATTATACTAACAGTCGCAGTGTGGAGAAATAATATGGACGAATTGAGATTTTGATGCAAGTGCATGTAACATTGATTTTTTGCCAAACTGAGACGTGGTTTAATATGAAAAATAGGGACATGCCTACTGAAAGTCCATACAGGGTTTTAAATTGTTCCAAGTAGACAGAAGTATTGGGAAGGGGGGTGGGGGTGGCACTCTATGTCCATGATCGTTTAAATTGTTGCATAAAACGGGTATAAAGTCTGAAACACATAATGAATCTGGGTAGAATTTACAGAGGGGCATAGAAAATTGATTTTAGGCGTGAAAATACCGTCCATCAAACTTTGGGTAGAGACCGAGGGAAGACTACTCTGGGAGGAAATGTTTGGGCCACCAGGTACGATAACGTGTATTCTAGGGGGCTTTTTTAGTAATATTGATCGGAATCTTCTAACTGGGAATCTAGAATCTAATGATTTTTTAGAAGTGGTTCAGGATTGTTTTTTGAAGCAGTTTGTGATAGAACCTACAAGGGGAAATAACCTGCTTGACTTAGTTCTGGCAAACAAGGAATCACTTGTTAATACTTTAGAAATTTCAGAGGAACTTGGTGCTAGCGACCACAAATCATTTACATTTAGCATTGAATGGAAGTACGATAGTAGGGATAACTCAGTAACAGTCCCAGATTTTCGCTTAGCAGATTACGATGGGCTTAGAGAACACTTATCTGTTGACTGGGGTAACGAAGAGAGCTATCAATATGAGAGTTTTCTAAACACTATAAATGCTGCCCAAAGAACATTTATCCCATATAAAGAAATTAGATTGAACAGAAATGACCCAAAATGGATGAATAATAGGCTCAAATATCTTTTAGGACAGAAAAAGGGGGTTTATAGGCGCATCAAAAGAGGTGAGGGTCATCTTATGAATCAGTATATTGACATTAAGAGGGACATTAAAAAGGGGATAAGAAAAGCCAAACGGGACTATGAAATTAAAGTTGCGAGGGATTCAAAAACTAACCCGAAAAGTTTTTTCCAGGTTTGTAGAACAAAAGTTAGAGATAAGATAGGTCCTCTAAAAAATAAATATGGGCATCTTACTGACAAAGAGAACGAAATGTGCTCGATTTTAAATAATTATTTTCTCTCGGTTTTTACTCAGGAAGACACTAACAATATCCTGGTAATAAATTTTTATAGTGGGGTTGAAGACGACAAATTATGCAATATCATAGTCACTAGCGAAATGGTTATCAAACAGACCGACTGAAGCAAAATAAATCCCCGGGCCCTGATGAATTTTTTTCCAGGATTCTTAAAGAGTGTAAAATGAAACTTTGTGAACCATTGACTAATATTTTTAATATTTCTCTTCAAACAGGTGTAGTGTCTGATATGTGGAAGATGGCTAATGTTTATTCCTATTTTTAAAGCAGGGGACAAGTCATTACCGTCAAATTACCGTCCAATAAGCCTGACCTCAATTGTAGGCAAATTACTAGTCAATTATAGCTGATAATATAAGAAGCCATCTGGATAAGCATAGCTTGATTAATGATACTCAGCATGGATTCACAAGGGGCCGTTCCTGCTTAACTAATTTATTAACCTTCTTCAGTAAAGCTTTTGAGGCCGTTGATCATGGTAAAGAATTCGATATTGTTTATTTAGATTTTAGTAAGGCTTTTGATAGAGTACCGCACCAGAGACTGTTAAAGAAAGTGGCAGCTCATGGCATTGGGGGAAAAGTGCTGTCATGGATCGAGTCATGGCTCATTAATAGGAAGCAGAGAGTATGCTTAAATGGGGTTAAATCCGAGTGGGGATCTGTAACAAGTGGCGTACCACAGGGATCAGTTTTAGGTCCATTGTTGTTTATAATATATATCAATGACCTTGATGAGAGCATTATTAGTGATATGAGTAAATTCGCCAATGACACAAAGATAGGTAGGATAATTGATTCAAACGTAGATGTTAGGGAACTCCAAGAGATATGATCGAGGTGTATAAATGGAAAACAGGAATAAATAAAGGGAATGTAAATAGTGTGCTGAAAATTTCCAGCCAAGACAGGACTCGCAGCAATGGTTTCAAGTTGGAAAAATTCAGATTCAGGAAGGATATAGGAAAGCACTGGTTTGGTAAGAGTTGTGGATGAGTGGAACAAGCTCCCGAGTACAGTTATTGAGGCTAAAACGTTGTGTAGTTTTAAAAATAGGTTAGATAAATAAATGAGTGGGTGTGGGTGGGTGTGAGTTGGACCTGACTAGCTCGTGCTGCTGGGTCTGGTACAGTGCTCCATCCTTGAGTGGGGATGACCAGACTGGGTGGGTCATTGGGATAATTCGGGGGGTGGGTCATTGGTCTAAGCGGGGGGGGGGGGGGGACATGGACCTGCTCCACATGGGTCAGTAGGCCTGTTGCAGTGTTCCTTCTTTCTTATGTTCTTATGTTCTATTCTTGGTCAGAAAAGTGGCAGATGCAGTTCAATGTAGATAAATGCAAGGTTCTGAAGCTTGGGTGTGTCCATAACCCTAGCACTTACAAGTTAAATAATGTAGAACTTAGCCATACAGATTGCGAAAAGGACTTGGGGGTTATGGTAAGCAGCAACCTTAAACCAAGACAGCAATGCCTAAGCGTGCGTAATAAGGCAAATAAATTGTTAGGATTTATATCAAGAAGTGTAAGCAACAGAAGTCCACAGGTTATATTGCAGCTTAATACATCATTAGTAAGGCTTCACCTAGATTATGCAGCTCAGTTCTGGTCTCCATATTACAGAATGGATATAAATTTATTAGAAAACATTCAGCGAAGAATGACTAAATTAATACATAGCATTAGAAATCTTCCGTATGAAGTATGTCATATGTGGTATTTTGCCAAGGAGAGGAGTTGAAAATGAATGGTTGTCCAGAGCAATTGGTGTCATTTGCTGGCTGGACAATTACTGTAAGGAAAATGCGGTAACATTCATTGAGAACTGGGACCTCTTCTATGGCAGAAATGACATGTATGCCAGGGATGGGGTTCACTTATCTAGGTGTGGGGTGGGAGCACTGGCCAACGCAGTGGAGGGAGCTGTTAGGTCTTTAAACTAGGAATAGTTAGTGGTATGGGTTTTGGCTGGAAAACAATGAAGTCGCAGTGTAGTAATATGGGTACTAGGAGAACTAGTAATAGGCAAAATGAGGTGGATGTTGGAAAGCCAGTGGCATTAATTGACAAGGACAGTAATAGGTTTAGTGGAATAACAGAAAGGAGCAGGAAGGGTAAAGAGAAAGGAGGGTCCTTAAATATATATTACACAAATAGTCGTAGTGCTAGGAATAAGATGGACGAGTTGAGACTAGTTGCTAGTGCAGGTAACATTGATGTATTTGCCTTAACTGAGACGTAGATCAATACGAAAAATCGGGACATGTCTGCGGAATGTCACATTCAGGGTTTTAAAATTGTTCACAGTAGATAGAAGTATCGGGAAGGTGGGTGGGTGGCATTGTATGTCCGAGATCGCTTGAACTGTTGCATAAAAATGGGTATTAAGTCTAAAGTAACACATACAGAGTCGTGTTTGGATAGAATTTTCAGAGGGCCATGAAAAATTTATTTAGGTGTGATATACCATCCCCCAAACTTAGATAGGGACCAGAGGAGACTACTATGGGAGGAAATTGTTAAGGCCACAAGGCACGATAATGTAGTAATTCTAGGAGACTTTAACTTTAGTCATATTGATTGGAATTTCTTGACTGGGAATTTAGAATCATACGACTTCTTAGAAGTAGTTCAGGATTGTTTTTTGAAGCAGTTTGTGACAGAACCTACAAGGGGTAATAACCTGCTTGACTTAGTTCTGGCAAACAATGAATCCCTTGTTAATAATTTAGAAATTTCAGAGGAACTCGGTGCTAGCGACCACAAATCAATTACATTTTGCATTGAATGGAAGTATGATAGTAGGGATAACTCAGTAACAGTCCCAGATTTTCGCTTAGCAGATTACGATGGGCTTAGAGAACACTTATCAGCTGTTGACTGGGGTAATGAAGAGAGCTATCAATATGACAGTTTTCTGAACACTATACATACTGCCCAAAGAACATTTATCCCGTATAAAGAAATTAGATCGAATAGAAATGACCCAAAATGGATGAATAATAGGCTCAAATATATTTTAGGACAGAAAAAAGGAATTTATAGATGCTAATCTTTTTAACATATCACTACAAACTGGCATAGTGCCTGATAAGTGGAAAATGGCAAATGTAATACCTATTTACAAGGCAGGTGACAGGTCCTTGGCTTCGAACTATAAACCAATAAGCCTTACCTCCATAGTGGGAAAATTTATGGAATCAATAATTGCCGAAGCAATTCGTAGCCATCTTGACAGGCACAGATTGATTAATGATTCTCAACAGGGTTTTACAAAGGGGCGTTCCTGTCTTACAAATTTACTAACTTTTTTCACTAAGGTGTTTGAAGAGGTAGATCATGGTAATGAATATGATATTGTGTATATGAACTTCAGTAAGGCTTTCGATAGTTCCACACCAGAGGCTATTGAGGAAACTTAGGGCACACGGAATAGGAGGAGAAATTTTTTCCTGGGAAGAGGCATGGCTGACAAATAGACAGCAGAGAGTTTGCATAAATGGGGAGAAATCAGAATGGGGGTACGTCACAAGCGGTGTTCCTCAGGGGTCAGTGTTGGACCCGTTGTTGTTCACAATTTACATAAACGGCATAGATGAGGGAATAAATAGCGACATAAGCAAATTTGGTGATGACACCAAAATAGGCCATCCATTTCATTCTGATGAGGACATTAGAGCACTCCAGGATGATTTGAATAGACTGACGCAATGGCCGGAGAAGTGGCAGATGCAGTTTAATATTGACAAATGCAAGGTTCTAAATGTTGGACAGTTAAATAACCATGCCACATATAAACTAAATAATGTAGATCTTAATACTGCTGAAAAGGATTTAGGAGTTCTGGTTAGCAGTAACCTAAAACCAAGACAACAGTGCATTAGTGTTCGCAATAAAGCTAACAGAATTCTTGGCTTCATATCTAAAAGTATAAATAATAGAAGTCCTCAGGTTGTTCTTCAACTCTATATATCCTTGGTTAGGCCTCATTTAGACTATGCTGCTCAGTTCTGGTCACCGTATTACAGAATGGCTATGAATACTCTGGAAAATGTACAAAGGAGGATGACAAAGATGATCCCATGTATCAGAAATCTTCCCTATGATGATAGACTGAAGGCCCTGAATCTGCACTCTCTCGAAAGGCATAGAATTAGGGGGATATGATCGAGGTGTATAAATGGAAAACAGGAATAAATAAAGGGGATGTAAATAGTGTGCTGAAAATTTCCGGCCAAGACAGAACTCGCAGCAATGGTTTCAAGTTAAAAAAAATTCAGATTCAGGAAGGATATAGGAAAGTACTGGTTTGGTAATAGAGTTGTGGATGAGTGGAACAAGCTCCTGAGTACAGTTATTGAGGCTATAACGTTGTGTATTTTAAAAATAGGTTAGATAAATACATGAGTGGGTGTGGGTGGGTGTGAGTTGGACCTGACTAGCTTGTGCTGCTGGGTCTGGTACAGTGCTCCATCCTTGAGTTAGGATGACCAGACTGGATGGGTCATTGGTCTAATCCGGGGGGTGGGTCATTGGTCTAATCCGGGGGGGGGTGGACATGGACCTGCTCTGCATGGGTCAGTAGGCCTGTTGCAGTGTTCCTTCTTTCTTATGTTCTTATGTTCTTATCAAAAGAGGTGAGGGCCATCTTATGAATCATTATATTGACATTAAGAGGGACATTAAAAGTGGATAAGGAAAGCTAAACGGGACTATGAAATTAAAGTTGTAATAATGTTGGTAGAATTACCGTTAATTAAAGTTGCTAGGGAATCTAAAATTAACCTGAAAAGTTTTTTCAGGCTTATAGAACAAAGGTTAGAGATAAGATAGGTCCCCTTAAAGATAGCTCTGGGCATCTTACTGACAAGGAGAATGAAATGTGCTCTATTCTTAATAATTATTTTCTCTGTTTTCACTCAGGAGGACACTAACAATATCCCAGTAATAAATTTTTATAGTGGGCTTGACGATAAATTATGCAATATCAAACAGATAGACCGATTAAAGCAAAATAAATTCCCGGGTCCTGATGAACTTTTTTTCCAGGGTTCTTAAAGAGTGTAAAATGGAGCTTTGTGTAGTTGAAGACTAAGGAAAGGTCGTGTATGTTGAGAATAGTTTGGCTGAGCATAGGTGGTGAAAAAGATAAAGGGGCCAAGGTGGGTGTGAATTCTGACTGCAAGACAGTGTTGGTGAATAAAAGGGATTGTGAGAGATTCGTGTTTTATGTTGGATTTGACAAGGATGGCAACCCCATCGTGGGGATCATAGGGGACTCTAGTGCAGTATAACCATAATGGCAGATATGTTGAGGGGCTTTGAGGGCAGGTACTGTTTAGCAAAACAATATCTGGCCTCTCTGCTTCAAGGAGCTCGGCCATTAGGTGTCTAATTGTGAAGAACGAACGTTGAACTGAATCCCCTTAAACATGATTTAAAAGGTTTCGTCATAACCAAAGTTAGTGTCGGGGGAGTTGATATTTAAGCCCGTGATAGATGCACTAGAAGACAAAAAGAATGCAGATGTAATATATACAGACTTTGCAAAAGCCTTCGACAAGTGTGACCATGGCATAATAGCGCACAAAATGCGTGCTAAAGGAATAACAGGAAAAGTCGGTCGATGGATCTATAATTTCCTCACTAACAGAACACAGAGAGTAGTCGTCAACAGAGTAAAGTCCGAGGCAGCTACGGTGAAAGGCTCTGTTCCACAAGGCACAGTACTAGCTCCCATCTTGTTCCTCATCCTCATATCCGACATAGACAAGGATGTCAGCCACAGCACCGTGTCTTCCTTTGCAGATGACACCCGAATCTGCATGACAGTGTCTTCCATTGCAGACACTGCAAGGCTCCAGGCGGACATCAACCAAATCTTTCAGTGGGCTGCGGGGAAAACAATATGAAGTTCAATGATGAGAAATTTCAATTACTCAGATATGGTAAACATGAGGAAATTAAATCTTCATCAGAGTACAAAACAAATTCTGGCCACAAAATAGAGCGAAACACCAACGTCAAAGACCTGGGAGTGATTATGTCGGAGGATCTCACCTTCAAGGACCATAACATTGTATCAATCGCATCTGCTAGAAAAATGACAGGATGGATAATGAGAACCTTCAAAACTAGGGAGGCCAAGCCCATGATGACACTCTTCAGGTCACTTGTTCTATCTAGGCTGGAATATTGCTGCACTCTAACAGCACCTTTCAAGGCAGGTGAAATTGCCGACCTAGAAAATGTACAGAGAACTTTCACGGCCCGCATAACGGAGATAAAAACACCTCAATTACTGGGAGCGCTTGAGGTTTCTAAAACCTGTATTCCCTGGAATGCAGGAGGGAGAGATACATGATTATATACACCTGGAAAATCCTAGAGGGACTAGTACCGAACTTGCACACGAAAATCACTCACTACGAAAGCAAAAGACTTGGCAGACGATGCACCATCCCCCCAATGAAAAGCAGGGGTGTCACTAGCACGTTAAGAGACCATACAATAAGTTCAGGGGCCCGAGACTGTTCAACTGCCTCCCAGCGTACATAAGGGGGATTACCAACAGACCCCTGGCAGTCTTCAAGCTGGCACTGGACAATCACCTAAAGTCAGTTCCTGATCAGCCGGGCTGTGGCTCGTACGTTGGTTTGCGTGCAGCCAGCAGCAACAGCCTGGTTGATCAGGGGCTGATCCACCAGGAGGCCTGGTCACAGACCGGGCCGCGGGGGCGTTGACCCCCGAAACTCTCTCCAGGTAAACTCCAGGTAGTGGTGCCATCGGTGGATGTGTGTTTGTAGGTGTTATTGGGAGGAAGAGATGGATCTGTTTTTATGTTCTTTGGTCTGTATATCAGAAGTTGGGGCAGGTTTAGGATTGAGTGGATTTCGTTTGGAGGAGGAGTTGGACCTGGATGAAGTCTTGGATGTGGTGGAGGAGGAGTGGGCGGTGATGGATACAGAGGAAGTGGAAGCTTTGGTAATGGAGGAAGAAGTGGGTAAAGAGGTGGGGGGAGTAGTAGAAGTAGTTAAGAGGGGCCCGGTGGCCTGGTGGCTAAAGCTCCCGCTTCACACACGGAGGGCCCGGGTTCGATTCCCGGCGGGTGGAAGCATTCCGACACGTTTCCTTACACCTGTTGTCCTGTTCACCTAGCAGCAAATAGGTACCTGGGTGTTAGTCGACTGGTGTGGGTCGCATCCTGGGGGACAAGATTAAGGACCCCAATGGAAATAAGTTAGACAGTCCTCGATGACGCACTGACTTTCTTGGGTTATCCTGGGTGGCTAACCCTCCGGGGTTAAAAATCCGAACGAAATCTTATCTTATCTTATCTTAGGGGAGGAGGGGTGTTGGTAGGAGGGGTAGATGTGAATAGGGGTAGGGGATGAGGGGTGTTGGTGGGAGTGAAGAGGGGTAAGAGAGGAGGAGAGCTGAAAGGTGTAGGAAGAGGGGCAGCGGGAGAGGTTGTAGGGGGTTTAGAAGAGAAGCAAGAAAGAGGGATGATTAGAGAGGTAAGATTGTTAGCAGACAAGAATAGGTTAAGGACATGTGAGTAGTCTGATTGGTAAGCTTGAGAGATTACCATCACAGAGTAGGCAGCAGTGGCGAGTTGACAGTTAGTTTTGTAGTCTAGTGTGGGTGTAGGCGTAGATGGAGAGGTGTTTGTAGTCTGTGTTGGTGTTTGATGTGTGTAGGATAGAAGAGGTAGACCAAGTGCATGGGGAGGCCCAGGCATTGGGGGTGGGGGAGGGCGGTTTGGTGGCAGAGGGAGGTACAGGGATGGGGTTGGGGAGGGAGTGAGGTTGGCTTACTCTGAGGGAGGAGAGAATGTCTTTTCTAGAGGGGCAGGAATTTGCAACTGCAGTTTGTGACCCGCCGCAGTTAGAACATTTAAGGGGGAGGTAGCAAGTATTCCAGAAGTGACCAGTTACTGAACATCTGGAGCAGACTTGTGTAGATGTACATGTGTTTGTGTCATGGCCGAATTTGTAGCATTTAAGACATTGTATGATTGGGTGGAAGTTCAGAGTGAAGAGAGTGTTTGGAGGAATGCGGATGGTCTTGGCAAGGATTCCTTGACTGAAGAGTGTAGAGGTGTCAGAAGGAGTAGAGCAGTGTATTTTGAGAATGGTAGTTTTCGGGTCTGTAAATATCGTCAACAGAGACTTTGTTCTTAGTACTGATATCTTTTATTAAGTCTTCTTTGTCTGTGTCATAGGCTGTCAGGAGAGAGTAATCTGTGTGTTTAGCAATGACTGTGCTTTTGGCACGGTGCTCAGGAGTCCAAATAATGGTGAAGCCTGCATTGAGAAGTTTTTGTCTGGTATCGGTTGAGGTGTACGTTTCATAGGAATGTTTGTCAAGAAGGAGTTTGAAGCCTGAGTTGGTTTTAAAGACTTTTAGTTGAGGTGCACCAGTGATCTGATATAATAAATTTTCAGGACAGATAGTGGCATCAGGATTAGAGAATTTGAGGTTTAGCGAGAAGGAATTGGATTTAGAAGAGGCAGTGGCAGGTGTGGGTGGTAGAGGGAGAGTGGAAGGGGGGTGGGAGGTGGAAGGCAACGAAGGCATCGTCTAATTACGTAAAGATGAAATTGGCGGTGACAATCGGCCAAAAGTAAGAGTACTCAGCTAGGCAAGTACGTGTAAGTAGACACACGTACTTGCCTGGCGCAGGACACTGAAGTGAACTGTACCTTGATGGAGCACTGTATATCCTCAGCGGCGGTGAGACTGGCTGTGTGGCATGCAGTCGACAGGCATAGAGACTTCAGGCAGCAACAGGCCCTTGGGTAGACAACCACCGATGCACCAATCCTGATGGTGAAGAGGAAGACGAAGGTCCAGCAAGCACCACTCTAAGCGAAGTCTCTCCCAACACGGGGCAACTCGAGAGAGGCGAGATCGTCGATGCGCAGAAAGACCAGATGTAGTTCTACTAAATAGCACATGCCTCCAGGCACACCAACACATCTGACACTATGGCTACACCTCCAAACAATCCCCAACCTGTCGGTATTATATACCATTTGATAATCACTCTGTCAGACATTGCAACACAATGGCATCTTGGTACAGAAGAGAAACACACCTTGGACAACTTTTTCAAGTGAGAACTGTTTGATCTGAGAGGGACATAACCTCTCAGTGGCTACATTCTCACTACTGCTACTCTGCACCTCTCCTTCCGACAGTATTTAAGTCTCAACACTGTCGCTTGTTCTTCAGATAGTTCCTGACTATGGAACCGAACTTCTCCAGGCTGAGGGACTGACAACCTCAAATTCTACGACTTCAAGGGTGATGGACTGATTACATCGTCTTCACATCTCTACTGTTCCTGCCTACTTTCTGTATTCGACTGAAGAAGCCTACTGTGTAGGTGAAATGTTTTGGAATAAAGTTGCCTAAATGTTGCCTATGTGTCTTATCTACCAATCCCCACACGACCCACATGATGGAGTTGCCATCCTAGTCAATTCCACCATAAAACATGAATTCCTACCACTCCACTTCACACATCAACACTCCCTTGCTGTCGGACTACACACTCAACTAGGACCCCTCATATTCTTCACCACATACACAAGGCCCAACACGGCCCTCAGTGTACAAGACCTATCTTTTGTCTTCAACCACACCTAGACAACGAAATATGGATCCCAGGTTACAACCTATACAGATGCAACATAGTGAACAGGCAAAAGGGGAGGGGTTAGCCTGTATATCGCAGAGTCACTTGTTTGCACAGAACTGCTTAATGCCTCAAATGATGCAGTGGAAGTTTTAGCAGTAAAGATCGAGAACCAAAACCTAGTCATTGTGGTAGTCTACAAGCCTCTGGATGCAACATCCCAGCAATTCCAGGAACAGCTGTTAAAAATTGACCACTGTCTGGAAAATCTGCCAGCTCCTGCCCCCAACATCTTGCTCCTGGGAGATTTCAACTTAAGGCACCTAAAATGGAGGAATATAGCAAATAATGTTGTTGCATTGATAACACCAGGAGGCAGCTCTGACGAGAACTCACACACACACACACGAGCTTTTAAATCTCTGCACAAAATTCAATTTAAACCAGCAAATAATAGAGCCTACTAGACTGGAGAATACACTAGACCTTATCCTCACTAACAATGATGATCTGATACGAAATGTCACCATATCAAAAACAATATACTCAGATCACAACATAATCGAGGTTCAGACTTGTATGCGCGGAGTCCCAGATCGACATAATGAGATTAGTCACGAGGGAGCATTCACCAAATTCAACTTCAATAACAAGAACATAAAGTGGGACCAAGTAAACCAAGTCCTAACCAATATAAGCTGGGAAGATAGACTAAGCAACACAGACCCCAACTTATGCCTAGAACAGATTAACTCGGTGGCACTCGATGTATGCACAAGGCTTATTCCTCTAAGAAAAAGGAGGAGTAGATGTAAAATAGAAAGAGACAGGTGCTCCCTTTACAGGCGACAGAAAAGAATAACAGAGCAGCTAAAGGAGGCCAATATATCTGAAATGCGCAAGGAGTCACTGGTCAGAGAAATAGCAAACATCGAACTTAAGCTAAAGGAATCTTATAGGAGTCAGGAATCGCGGGAAGAACTAAAAGCCATAAATGAAATCAAAAGAAACCCAAAGTATTTCTTTTCCTATGCCAAATCAAAGTCGAGAACAACGTCCAGTATTGGGCCCCTACTTAAACAAGATGGGTTCTACACAGATGACTGCAAGGAAATGAGTGAGCTACTCAAGTCCCAATATGACTCAGTTTTTAGCAAGCAACTAACCAGACTGAGAGTCGAAGATCAAAATGAATTTTTTATGAGAGAGCCACAGAATTTGGTTAACACAAGCCTATCTGATGTTATCCTGACGCCAAATGACTTCGAACAGGCGATAAATGACATGCCCATGCACTCTGCCCCAGGGCCAGACTCATGGAATGCCGTGTTCATCAAGAACTGCAAGAAGCCCCTATCACGAGCTTTTACCATCCTATGGAGAGGGAGCATGGACACGGGGGTCGTCCCACAGTTACTAAAAACAACAGACATAGCCCCCACTCCACAAAGGGGGGCAGTAAAGCAATAGCAAAGAACTACAGACCGATAGCACTAACATGGCATATCATAAAAATCTTTGAAAGGGTCCTAAGAAGCAAGATCGCCACCCATCTAGAAACCCATCAATTACACAACCCAGTGCAACATGGGTTTAGAACAGGCCGCTCCTGTCTGTCTCAACTATTGGCTCACTACGACACGGTCCTAAATGCACTAGAAGACGAAAAGAATGAAGATGTAATATATACAGACTTCGCAAAAGCCTTCGACAAGTGTGACCATGGCATAATAGTGCACAAAATGTGTGCTAAAGGAATAACAGGGAAAAGTTGGTAGATGAATCTATAATTTCCTCACAAATAGAGCACAAAGAGTAGTAGTCAACAGAGTAAAGTCCAAGGCAGCTACGGTGAAAAGCTCTGCTCCACAAGGCACAGTACTCGCTCCCATCTTGTTTCTCATCCTCATATCTGACATAGTTTACCTGGAGTTTACCTGGAGAGAGTTCCGGGGGTCAACGCCCCCGCGGCCCGGTCTGTGGCCAGGCCTCCTGGTGGATCAGAGCCTGATCAACCAGGCTGTTGCTGCTGGCTGCATGCAAACCAACGTACGAGCCACAGCCCGGCTGGTCAGGAACCGACTTTAGGTGCTTGTCCAGTGCCAGCTTGAAGACTGCCAGGGGTCTGTTGGTAATCCCCCTTATGTATGCTGGGAGGCAGTTGAACAGTCTCGGGCCCCTGACACTTATTGTATGGTCTCTTAACGTGCTAGTGACACCCCTGCTTTTCATTGGGGGATGTTGCATCGTCTGCCAAGTCTTTTGCTTTTGTAGTGAGTGATTTTCGTGTGCAAGTTCGGTACTACTCCCTTTAGGATTTTCCAGGTGTATATAATCATGTATCTCTCCCGCCTGCATTCCAGGGAATACAGGTTTAGGAACCTCAAGCGCTCCCAGTAATTGAAGTGTTTTATCTCCGTTATGCACGCCGTGAAGGTTCTCTGTACATTTTCTAGGTCAGCAATTTCACCTGCCTTGAAAGGTGCTGTTAGTGTGCAGCAATATTCCAGCCTAGATAGAACAAGTGACCTGAAGAGTGTCATCATGGGCTTGGCCTCCCTAGTTTTGAAGGTTCTCATTATCCATCCAGTCATTTTTCTAGCAGATGCGATTGATACAATGTTATGGTCCTTGAAGGCGAGATCCTCTGACATGATCACTCCCAGGTCTTTGACGTTGGTGTTTCGCTCTATTTTGTGGCCAGAATTTGTTTTGTACTCTGATGAAGATTTAATTTCCTCGTGTTTACCATATCTGAGTAATTGAAATTTCTCATCGTTGAACTTCATATTGTTTTCTGCAGCCCACTGAAAGATTTGGTTGATGTCCGCCTGGAGCCTTGCAGTGTCTGCAATGGAAGACACTGTCATGCAAGGATGTCAGCCACAGCACCGTTTCTTCCTTTGCAGATGACTCCCGAATCTGCATGACAGTGTCTTCCATTGCAGACACTGCAAGGCTCCAGGCGGACATCAACCAAATCTTTCAATGGGCTTCAGAAAGCAATATGAAGTTTAACGATGAGAAATTTCAATTACTCAGATATGGTAAACACCAGGAAAGTAAAACTTCATCAGAGTACAAAACAAATTTCGGCCACAAAATAGAGCGAAAAACCAACGTCAAAGATCTGGGAGTGATCATGTCAGAGGATCTCACCTTCAAGGACCATAACATTGTATCAATCGCAGCTGCTAGAAAAATGACAGGATGGATAATGAGAACCTTCAAAACTAGGGATGCCAAGCCCATGATGACACTCTTCAGGTCACTTGTTCTATTAAGCTGGGTTATC
>NW_026507322.1:0-53365 GCF_026875155.1 Cherax quadricarinatus
GAATAACCCTCGCCTAACACATTAAACGTTCTAAGTCAACGTTAGGCGAAATTAGTCAGCCGAATTAATTTCCCCAAAGAAAAATTTTCTTTAACCCTTTCCCTGACAACCAAAGTAAAAAAATTTTTTTTTACCACATAAATAAAATTTTTTAATACACACAAATGAAGAAAATGTCTTTACATGAACTTACCTTTTTGGATCGGGTGATGTTTGATGGATGGGGGGAGGGGAGAGTGTGGATGGTGTTAATTTTAAAAGGGGTAATCCCCTTCATTGGGACTTGTTGTAAAGTCCTTTGGGGGTTATTCCCTTTTTTTAATGCCAAGGCCCGTTTAGTCATGAACTCTGTCGCAAACTACTTTTTCTAGGGCCGTCCCTCCCTTTTCCTTTTTATAATATTCCTAAGTGTTTACGCATTGTCATTTTAATATCACCACGGTTGAAATTTGCTGTGGAGGGTGATTTTCATCAAAACGGGTTTGACTTTAAGCCCATTGCACACATTTCCTTAATTTTTGAAGTGGGCAACTTCCTCAATTTCTGTATCCCCCCTCCAAGCATTTTCCCTCGGGTCGGGCCTCTTGCTTTTTTCGGGTTTAAATTTCTTTACTATTTTCCCCAAACCCTTTCATATTTTTTTCAGCGCAATTTATACACTATTATCCCACTAGATTTTTAAAAATCTCAAAACCCAACCTTTGCGGCCCTTTAAATTCCTGCTACCACTAGTTGAGGCATTTTTCAATTTTAATCTCGTGAAATTTCCCACCCTTTTCGATATGATCTCTTGAAAATTGCTATTCCTATCTTTTTTTTGTTTTTTTCCACCCCAATAAAGTCTCTAAACTCTTCTTTCCTTGAATTCGTTTTAAAAAAACAAATTTGACCTTTGGAAAAACAGTTTCTTGTTTGCTGTTTTTTTTGGGCCAAAAAAGTCGATGGTTGGGGTTTTTGTGTACAACTGGCCAACTGGGAACACGACGCCATTTTCATATTAAAATATCCTCTTTCATATCCATAGTAATTTTCACCCTTTTTGCGTGGGGTTGGAAAGAAGCTTCCTTGGGGCCATGGTGATTATTTTGCAATGAAATCACTAAAAACGCTGTGATAATAAAAAATGTTTGATTGTATGTTTGGATGCGATGGGGTGGTGTCTTGAAAACACGGGACAGTGGGGCATCAGGGCGAAAGGGGGACGCTTTTTAAAATGAAAGAATAGCGTTGGCGAGTTTTTGGCTGCGAGGCAAAATTTTGCTTTTAAAAATGTATTGTTTACCGGTTTTAAAACGTTATGCGATGCGTTCATTGGGCGGGGCCCCCTGTACAAGATTTGTGCCTTTTTATTGTAAAAACAAAAGGGAAAATATTATGATAATAATTTTGTGAGGTTTTTGTTTTTCTTTATACACATTGGTCTCTACCCCCAAATTTAGTAGGAAAAGAAAAAAAAAAAATAAAAAAAAAAAAAAAAAATAAAGTAATGCGCGTATGTGGAAATTGTCGATGTGTGCCATGGCATTTTGGGTAAAATTTGCCACTATCTGGTAAGTACTGATCAGAATTTTTGTTTTTTTTTTTATTACCTTCACAAAAAAATCTCAAATTCTGTAAAAAATTTTTTTTTTTTTTTTTTTTTAAAAAATTTCTTTGACACTGGGGCACACCTTTGTTTTTGGGCCCTTGGCCCCTAAAAGGGGTTAATTAAAACAGAAAAGGGAGTAATGCTCAGAGGAAGGGATACTCAAAGTGCCCTGTTTGCAGAGTGAAGCTAATGAGGAGAATTAAATCGGCGAGGATCGGGCAGGATACTGGGATCTGGACAGGTACAAGCCTTTTCCAGCAACTGGCTCCTGGAGTTTAAAAACACCAAGTGCAAAAAACATGAAAAACTGAGGATGGGTAAGAAGACTGTGATGGAGTACAGGCTAGGGGGCCAAGACGCAAACCTCACTCAAGGGAAAAAGGGTTTGGGGCGAGTTTAAAACCAAACATCTCTCTTTTGGAACATCAACCAAATATTAAAATGGTATAAAAAAACAGTGGGCCCCGATAACGCTATTAACATTCCCGAGAGTCATCGTTTTGTCAAATACTTTAGCAAATTAAATTTTCCCCATAAGAAAAATGGAAACAAATTATCCCTGTAGGGGCACCCCAAAATATAAAAAAAAATTGTTTTTCCACGAAATAAAAAATTTTAATACACCAAATGAAAAAAGACATGCACAGTTACTGACACTTACCTTTTTTTAAAGATTGGTGATGATTTTTGGGGGGAGGGAGGGGGGGGAGAGGTTGATGGTCTTAGTGTTTGGGGGGGAATCCCTTCCTTTTAGGATTAGGGGGGGCAACCCTTTTCCGGGGGTTTTTCCCCTTCCCCCTTTAAATCTCTAACCAACCTTTGCGGGCCCTTAAAATTTATCACATCACCATAGTTGCGGGTTTTTTTTTTCATTAAATCGTCTGAAACTTCCAATTTTTAAATGTCGCTTAGAGATGCTATCCCCGCTATTGTTTTTTTTTTTACCCACCCCAAAAAGTTCTAACATCTTCGATATTTGCGATCTATTTTCAAAACAAAGTTGCACCTTTGGAAAAGAACAGCTTCCTTGATTGCATTTTCTTGGCCACAATAGTAGCGATGGTTGATTGGGGTTTTGTGTACAACCTGGCCAGCTCGGAACCACCCCCACTTTCATACTTAAAATGACCTTTCTTCATTCCTTTAATTCTCCCCCTTTTTTGCTTTAGGGTTGGAACTAAAGATTTTTGGGCCCATGGTGACTTATTTTCAGGTGAAAATCACTAAAAAGGCTTTTTTGATAACGAAATGTTCCCATTGTATGCTTGGAAGCGACCCCCGGTGGGGTGGCTGGGTTTTAAAAAAATGGCCGAAGTGGCGCGCGACGGAACAAATAGTGTTCGTCGAGTTTTTTTTTTTTTGTAGCGCTACGCTCCTCAGTCGATAGCAAAAATTTTGCGTTTTAAAATGTATCGAAACTAAACAAAGGTCGGATTTATCGTTAATCGATGCATCGGTGAGTCGAGGGGTCCACTGTACTAACATTCAACCCCCAATTAACGCTACAGTATACGAGCACTGGCAAACCGAAGATAGAGTTCCAACACCTTGGTAGAAATCGTTCAGACTCTGTTACACAGTGTGCATCAGGCCAATATTGAGTTGCAGACCCTAAACAAACCCACCCTGGCCAAGCACGTTCAGAAAAATAGAGAAGGAAAGTGCAATGGTTAGCAACAAGACTAGTCCCGGAGCTGTTGGGGCATTCCTGTGAAGTGGCGGGGTGTTTTTGTAACACCTTAACTGCCACAAAGGTAAAATCTACGGGTCTGATCTACGATGGCTCATACATAGATTCAACGTTTTATTTCCCGCTCCAAATTTGGCATGAAAAGATTGGCGCTCCACACACACACGCGCGTAACTCACTCACATTTCTCCTACACTGGGGCCAAAATTCCTCGCCATGAGGTAATTACTTTTCTTTAAGAACTGCTATGTTACCAATTTTTTTGTTTATCTCGCTACATACGTATTTCTTGTGAAAACCGTTCCTCTGTCAACCATGTCAACAGTTACTGTACTGCTTTTGTGGCACTATAGCCTTTAGACTCCTTATTTTAGTATGCAATATAGTAGATTATTATTATATCATCTGGGGAAGCGCGCCAAACACGTGGTACATATAGTTAGTGTGGTATGCTTGTACTCTTCTTGCCAAGTCCTCAACTCTCAGGCATACCTAGTCTGTGCTTTTAATCCTTTTGTTTTATTTCCATGAAAATCAGCTCTTTTCTGCTTCGGCCATGGTCTTGCACTTGTGCCTGTAGGACCCATGTTTAGTATGAAGAGATATATTTATCGGGCAAATTGTACGCACGTATAGGGAAGTTGGTCATTAGGAAGGAAATCACGGGAGAAGTCCTTGCACGCACATGTGCACGGGGTGAGCACTGTGGTGTTGTTGTCAAAAACTAATCATACGAGTTTGTACATAGTATTACTAGTATATTACGTATTATATATTGTGTATCATTATTAGCGTACTTTCGTATTATAATAATTTTTTTTTTATTAGCACCTGGCCGATTCCCACCAAGTCAGGGAGGCAAAAAAAGAAAAACTTTCACCATTCCTCACTCCATCACTGTCTGCCAGAGGGTGCTTTATACAACTTACAGATTTTAAACTGCAACATTAACACCCCTCGTCAGAGTGCAGGCACTGATACTTCCCATCTCAGGACTCAAGTCCGGCTGCGGTTTCCCTGAATCCTTCCTAAATGTTATTTGCTCACGCCAACGGCACGTCAAAGTATTAATAAAAACCATTTTTTCTCCATTCCCTCCTACAAAACACGTCATGATGCCGCTGGCAGTCCAAGCCCCTCGCACACAAACACCTCCTTTGCCCCTCCCTCCAACTTTCCTAGGCGACCCTACCCCGCCTTCCTTCCATACAGATGATACACTCTTGAAGTCCTTCTGGTTTCGCTCCCATTCTCTCTAATGTCCAAACCACCTCGGCAACTTCCCTCAGCCCTCTGTTACAACCAGTTTTTGTTTGTTTTTGGGCAATCCCACACCACTCCTAGCTTCCACGCTACAAATTCTCTGCCTTATATTTAACTAACATTGCCCCTGAATGACCTTTCCTGCCTCCATCTTTCCTCACTGCAATATTCATCACCCATGCTTCACTCCATATAAGAGCTGTTGGTAAAACTATACTTCTCATCCATTCCCCTCTTAGCCTCCAAGGACAAAGTTCTTGTCTCCACCAGATCCTAAGTGACACCACTCACCTTTTCCCATCAATTCTAAGATTCACCTCATTCTTTCTAGACCCATCCGCTGACAGGTCATCCTAAATATCTGGAATACAATCACCTCCTCCACCATACTCTTCCCTTCAATCTTTCATCACCAATCTTATTGTTCTCTCACTACTTCTCTTTCCTTATTCACTTTTAATTTTCTTCTTTTACATTACCCTAGAAAGTCATCCACTAAACCTCTGCAACTTCTCTTCGGAATCTCCAAGGGGATGCACAGTTGTCATCAGCAAAAGAAGCAACTGTGAAAAACTCTCACTTTATGTGTGTTTCTTTATCTTTATTTAACTCCCACGGCCTCTTGCCAGGACCTTGCATTTTACTTCTTACAAACCCCATCATAAAGATATTAAAACAACCATGGTGAATCACACATCCTTGTCTAAGGCCTACTTTTACTGGGAAATAATCTCCCTCTCTTTCCTACATACTCTACGTGAGCTCAACTATCCTCGTTTAAATAGAAAAACTCTTCACTGCTTTCAGTAACCTATCCATACCATACACAGGCAACATCTGCCACATTGCCCCCGATCCACCCTGTCATCCGCCTTGTCCAATTCCTTAATGCACAAAAACCTCCGTTAGCCTTATCTAATACTGTTCACTTATATGCTTCACTGGAAACACCGGGTCACACCCCCCGTCCTGTCCATAAAGCCTCCTTGTTCATCTGTTATCCTAGTCTCATCTTATTCTAATCTTTATCCATCAATCCTCGGCTTATCCTGTCTTTTTACCTACGGCCTCACAAAGTTTCCCCACACACACAACTGGCTCTTCCTACTCTACAAGATGTTAGTCCTCCTTGCCCTTTAGGAAAAGCACAGCTTCCTATCTTCATCAACATTTAACAAGTCCTCAAAATAGTCCTCCATGTTCCCAAGACCTCGAACGCTATTTAATATTGTCTCTGCCCTACTTGTAACTGACAAAATCAATTTGTTCGCTAGGCTTCTCCTTAACGTGTTAATTCACTCAAAACTTTTTTTTGTTTTTCAAAAAAATGTGTTGATAACATCGCACCACTTCATGTGCGCTCTGGTTTACAGTGCGTCCCACGCGCGCGTACCGTCCGGGGTCGCTGTGTACTCGGCATCCTGGTGCACTCTGACTTTGGAAAAAACTTTGCATACGGAACTTTTTCTCCCGTTATCTCGCTGTTACAGCAGCATTCCACCATGCGCCCGCTTCCCTCCGCACCCATTTCCTGTAACATAAACTTCTGCTGACCACTTAATACATTTTTTAAACCTACCCCCATACCTCTTCGACCCATTGCCTATGCTCTATTAGCATTCTATCTCTAATAGTGTTTAGAGCTCCCTAACTGCCGACTCTTTTAGTTTATAAAACCTTCCACTTCTCTCCGATGGCTTTCTATTTCCTTGTTATCCCTTCTACCTTTACTTCAGTGTAGCGTAACAACTAAAAAGGGAGTTGTGAGATCGGTGAGTGCCCGCTATAATCAGGTACATCTGAAGTGCTACGGCATCAGGGCGGGGAGTTCGACCTATGTCAGATGCCTTTCTATCGACGTGGCTGGTTGGCCCGACACCTTAGCGGTTGTATTGGAGTTGTGCCTCGGGGGTCTTTAAATATGTTTAGCTTAGAACTAAACCCCTTGCGAGTAAAGGGCAAGTCATAAGGGCCCCTATTACCAGTTTACACGGGCATCCCCTAACGGATACCACTCCCTCGTCTAAAGTTTCGCTACGGGTGCATATGCTGGTCCAGACCACAGGAGCGTCACGGGGGGCCAAAGGTGCTTAGACAGGCACGGTAAGGCCCATTTGCGCGCGCGCGTGAGCGCGCGCATAGGCGCGCGCGTGCCGCGCAGTGCGTGGAAGAGCGAGCTGCGCGCGCGTGCGAGCGAGCGAGTGGCGCGCGTGCGTGCTCGGCGTGCGAGCGCGCGCGCTCGCGCGCGCGAGTGCCGAGCGCGCGTGACGCGCGCGAGTAGCGCGAGCGAGAGCGCGCGCGAGCGCGCGTGCGCGCGTGCGCGCGATGCGCGCGTGCGGGCGTGGCGCGGTGGCTCGTGTGCGCGTGCGAGCGAGCGCGCGATGCGGCAGCCGCGTGCACGCGCGGTTCGCCGGCCCCGTGCGCGCGCGATAGCGTTGGCGCGCGCGCGAGCGCGCCGCGAGTGAGCGGCGTGCGCGCTCGGCTAGTCGCGTCGCTGATCGCGCGCGCGTGCGCGCGCGGTGCGCGCGCGGTTGCGCTCGCGCGGCGCCGCGCTCTCGCGTTGTCGCTCGCCGCTATCGTCTCGCGGCGAGGCTAGTGCTCGCGCGCTCTCTCCTTCTCCTCTCTGCGCGCTTGCGCTCTGCTCGCTCTGATAAATCTCTTCTCTATCTCTCTCTCTATTCTTCTTATCTTTCTTCTATCCTTCTCCTCTTCTCTTTTCTCGCTTCTTTCTCTTCTCTATCTCTCTCTCTAATCTCTCTCTCTATTCTCTCTCTATCTCTACTCTCTCTTCTCTTTCTTCTTCTATCTCTCCTCTCTATTCTCTCTCTCTATCTTTCTTATCTCTCTCTCTATCTCTCTCTCTATCTCTCTCACTATCTCTTCTCAATCTCTCTATCTCTCTCTCTCTTTTCTTTATTCACGCTCTATCTCTCTCTCTTCTTCTAATCTCTCTCTCTTCTCTCTATTCTCTCTCTCTCTATCTTAGATTGTGTGATGCAGTTCAGCGGGGTTGTGAGGTCTTGGGGCGACAAATTTAACAATTCTATGGCCACACCTTGCCTTGGCAAACGTCTGTAGCCACGCCACGTCGGGGAGGTCTTTGTTCTTGACGCTCCGACTAGGGTCAGGTCGTACACGTGGTTGTGGGGGTGCTTGGGACCCATAAAACGCCAAGGATGAGCTGATCGGCGATTCGAGCGGAGTGCGACTGGGGTGCAGAGCACTGTGTAGAGATTTCGATGCGGAGTGCTGTGGGGTGCAGCGCTCCTGAGCCGAGGACTTCGGCGCGGGGAGCTGCTGCTGAGGTGCAGGAACGACGGAGAAGGTGGTGAAGTTCTGGAGTGAGCTGTTGGAGGTTGGGGACAGAGTATGGCTTGGCGCGTACTCGTGTGTGTATGGTCTTGGGGACTGTGGCTTAGTTACTGTGAAGAACTTGCCCTTGAAACTATATTGTAAGTTAATTCATTTTGGTTCAAGTTGATTGGTTCCTGTCTCATGCTTAGTGTTACATTCCATTTATCTAAACACAATAAGTTCTCTGTTCCCAAATTACTATTGTACAAAGACTTAATAATCATTGTGTTTGCGTAGACTTAGGTACTCTTCACTGGTCCCCTTCATTTCTTCTTTTTTTCTTATATTTTTATTATGTTTATTATGAGTGAAGCATGGGCGAGGGCTCTGTTAGTGATGTAGTGTGAGTTAATGAGAGTGTCGTGGTTGGTCACATGACCTGTCATTACCTACCTACTCCGCTAATCATCTCACTCTACACCTCGCCTGCCTTCCCCTGCTAAATAATCCCCTTACTCCCCTATTCCCCACTAACATCTATTCAATCATTCTCCCCCCTACCATGACATAGAGAGAGAGATAGAGAGAAGGAGTAGAGCGATAGAGAGATAGAGAGAGAGAAGCGAGAGTGGAGAGAGGAGAGACGATCGGAGATCGAGAGCTAGAGCGTCGGGAGATAGAGAGCTAGAGAGCTCGAGCGATCGAGGAGTAGAGAGAGATAGCAGCTAGAGAGATAGGAGAGATGAGAGCTAGAGAGACTTAGAGAGCTAGAGAGCTTGCGAGATAGGCGAGCTAGAGAGATAGAGAGATCGAGAGATAGAGAGGATAGCGAGCTCGCGAGAGAGAGTAGATGAGGGAGAGGATCGAGGCGAGGTCGACGAGAGAGATATGAGAGAGATAGAGAAGGCGAGAGTAGAGAGAGAGCGATAGAGCGAGAGAGAGCGGAGAGCAGATAGAGAGATCAGAGAGCTCGAGCGAGCTCGAGAGAGATAGCGAGAGATAGAGAGTAGCGAGCGAGATAGCGAGAGAGGTGAGAGGATCGAGAGATAGAGAGAGAGATAGAGAGAGAGATAGAGAGCGGAGAGCGATAGCGAGGAGAGGATAAGAGCGAGAGATAGAGAGAGAGAGATAGCGAGAGATGAGAAGAGATAGAGAGAGCGATAGAGGTGAGAGATAGAGAGCTAGTGGATGAGATAGAGAGCGAGAGCGAGTAGATGGAGAGAGAGAGCTAGAGAGAGATAGGAGAGAGAGTTAGAGAGAGATAGAGAGATAGAGAGCGAGATCGAGAGAGAGGCGATCGAGAGAGCTCGGAGAGCGATATAGCGAGTGAGCTAGAGAGAGATAGCGAGAGATGACAGCTAAGAGAGATAGAGAGCGGTGAGAGAACGAGAGAGCGCGAGAGAGAGATAGATAGTGAGAGGAGATAGAGCGCGAGATAGCGAGAGAGTCTAGGAGAGAGAGATAGAGAGATCGAGAGCGATCGAAGAGAGATAGCGCGAGATTTGAGAGCTGAGCGAGAGCGTAGAGGGAGAGGAGATAGAGGGCGAGAGATCGAGGGAGCGAGATCGAGGTGAGAGAGAGGAAGCGAGATTGAGTAGAGAGAGAGATCGCTACGAGAGATAGAGGAGATAGAGAGGATCGAGAGCGAGAGGCGATAGAGTGAAAGAGCTAGAGATAGAGATCGAGCTAGCCGATAGAGGAGCTAGAGAGAGATGAGAGAGCGAGGAGAGAGAGATTAGAGAAAGAGAGAGAGATATAGAGAGAGATCGAGATCGCGAGGCTAGAGAGCTAGAGAATCGAGCGAGTAGAGGAGCGATAGAGGCGAGAGATAGAGACGAGATAGATAGAGAGCGATAGAGCGAGAGATAGATAGAGCGAGAGAGTAGAGAGATAGAGAGATCGAGAGCTATAGAGAGGAGAGAGCGAGAGATAGAGAGAGAGAGATAGAAGAGCGAGTATAAGAGAGAGAGAAGAGAGCGAGCGAGAGATAGAGAGAGCGACGAGAGGAGAGTAGAGCGAGAGACTAGAGAGAGAGAGTGAGCGCGAGAGATAGAGAGAGATAGAGATAGAGCGATAGATAGAGAGAGAGATCGAGAGGAGCTAGTGAGAGATCGAGAGATAGCGAGCAGAGATAAGAGGCGAAAGAGAGCTAGCGAGCTCGCTAGAGCTAGAGAGAGGCTAGAGAGTATAGAGAGCGCATTAGAGGGAGAGCGAGATCTAGAGGAGAGGCTCGAGAGAGAGCGATAGAGAGAGTAGAGAGAGAGATAGAGAGAGAGCGAGAGATAGAGAGGAGCTAGAGAGAGCTCGAGAGAGAGAGAGAGATAGAGCGCTCGAGAGAGCTAGCGAGAGCGAGCGAGCGAGATACGAGCTAGGAGAGATATAGAGAGAGCGCATAGATAGGAGATAGATAGATCGGATAGATAGAGATCGATGAGAGAGCTAGATAGATCGAGATAGATAGAGAGGAGGAGATCGAGAGGCGATAGAGCGAGAGAGAGATGGAGAGATGAGCGAGCGATGAGGGATTAGAGCGAGAGATAGAGGAGATGGAGAGAGGGACCCGATAGGCGATCGAGAGAGGATGGACGATCGAGCGAATAGATCAGAGATAGAGCTAGAGATAGAGAGAGAGATAGAGAGATTAGAGAGATCGAGAGATAGAGAGCTAGAGATAGAGAGATCGCGAGCGAGAGAGAGGATAGAGAGAGCAGCTGAGTGGAGAGATAGAGTGAGAGATCGAGAGAGCGGATAGACCGAGCGCGATGAGAGCGGATAGAGAGAGAGATAGAGAGAGAGATAGAGAGAGGCTAGCGAGAGAGCTAGAGAGAGCGATAGAGCGAGAGATAGAGCGAGAGAGAGAGATAGGAGAGAGGAGAGATAGAGAGAGATAGAGAGAGATAGAGAGAGAGAGAGAGAGAGGAGATAGAGAGAGAAGGAGATAGAGAGAGGTTACTCTCTCTCTAATATCTCTATATCTCTCTCTATATTTCTCTCTTCTATCTCTCTCTTTTCTTTTATCCTATTATCTCTCTCTCTATATCTCTCTATATCTCTTATCTCTTCTATCTCTCTTCTTCTTTCTCTTTCTTATCCTCTCTATATTCTATTCTCTATATTTATCTCTCTCTATCTCTTATCTATTCTATTCTTATCTATTCTATCTATCTATCTCTTATCTATCTATCTATTAGTATCTATCTATCTCTTATCTATCTATCTCTATCTATCTATTCTCTATCTATCTCTTGATCTATTCTATCTTCTATTATTCTATCTATTATCTTCTCTCTCCTCTCTTCTATTCTCTCTCTTCTCTCCTCAGTGCTACGCTTATTATGACCCACTTTTTCTATCCAACTTTCCTTTAAATCCCCCTAATCCCTGATTTTACACATTCATATTCTCTTTTCTCCTTCCATTACTGATCCTTCAACATTATTGTACCCTTCCTTCGCTTAATATCTTCAGCTTACTTCAGTTTTAATCCCACATTTATTTCCCCCACAAACTCTCCTTCCCCCTCAGCTTGTTTGTTAGGGCCAGGACATCCAACTTCTTTTTCATTCATAACATCAGGCAATCATCTGTATTCTTGTCATCCGCACTACACTCCACGGCACTTCACACAACAGTTTTATACAAAAGTTTTTTATTCTTCTTTTTTTAGTAACTGTTTTTACAGGAGGAAGGGGTTAATCCAATGCTCCGGCAGTTTTGTCGCCTCATACGACATGCAATTTTAGGGGGTATATTTGGGGGGGGGAGGAAAGATTCTTATCCACTTCCATGAACCATAGAAGAAAATACAAGACGGAACAAGAGTATTTAGAAAAAGGAAGAGGGGAAAAACTAGATGTATGTAATATAAAATGCATGTGCGTGTCTGTGAAGAGTTGACCAAAGTGTAAGTAGAGTAGAAGATATCTTGTTATCTTGCATGTTATGAGACAGAAGAAAAAGACACCGCTCTCCTTACATATGTAAAAAACAGTTACAGGTTTCTGTTTCACAGCTATGGCAGGACGGTTAGTACTTCTGGTTGGTTGCTGTTACCAACTATTATTTATTAAGTGAGGGCCTGGAGCACCAGACTCAATTGATAGGATCAAGAGCCCCTCCCATGTACGTACATACTACAGGGGACCCCGGGTTAACGAAACTTTTTTTATTTCCAGTAGTTGTTCAGGTGCCATACTGACCGTATTTATTTTTCCCATAGGATTATTGTGAGTAGATTAGTCCATTTCAGACCCCAAACATTACACGTACATCCACTTACATCAATACACTTACATAATGGTCGCATTTGGAGGTGACGTTTAAGCGGGGGACCACTGTACTACTAGAATTATAATAATAATAATAACTAATAAATAATAATTATAACAATACAATAGTAGTGTAAATAATAATATTACAGTAAGGAGAAAACTTCTAAAGGTGCAGTAGTGGTGCACCATCAGAAAACAATGGTAACCATTACTAGAACCCTTTCACTCTGGCCTAGATTTAGTAATTAGTATTAGGTTAGGTCTGCTCTAACTGCCTCAGATGTGTGCCTTTCTTGCTCCACTATATTATATGTAAAACATATTGTAACTTCGCTAAGAACTTAAATATTTTTATTTATTAAATTATTTAACTGTAAACGCACATATACGTTTTTACCGCTAGTGCCCCAAACGTATATATAGTTTTATTTTTCCTGCCTTCAAATTGGCAGATTGGCTGAGATGCCTTGTAGCATAGAATGGGTCTAGCACTCGGTGTACACAGTATTAAAACTCTGGGCCACTTTGTACCTTGTGGGAGCACCAGTTCAACGGAGCGCAGATTCGAGCAAACAGCGCAAGCAAACGCTGGACTTCACTGATGTCATGGAGTATTAACACTCCCATTTTAAACGGAAATTGATTTTGTCCCTGAGTTTCTGTGGCTGTGGCCACAAGGTTCAAGGAAAATATCAAGAGCACGTACTAATCCATGTGAATATTTGTGCAACACTTTCAGAATGTCTTATAACCTATGCTAAGCGAAAAAACCAATGTGACTGACCTGGTGACCGACGCCTGGCATGCTAGCTGGGCTGGCCGCTGTGTGGCTGGCAGGCTGCTGGCAGCTGGCTCACTTTCGTTTGTTTGTTGATCTATGTCTGTCTTCTCTTGTCTTTTTCACCTGTATCTCTATCTCTGTCTCACAGGTTCCACAAATACAAGTACACATAGTGTAAATTCCCTAGGATAACCAAAAAATACAGACAACGGGCTATACCTCGCTGGAAGGATAGGAGTAACGTTGTGATTGACCATGCAGTTTGTGGCTTATCTCCGCGACGGAGCTAGGCGGGATTAGACAGACAGAGACCGGGAGTTGGACAGAATCAGACTGTTTGTGTTCCAGCCAAATAACAAAGCAGCCCCTAATCTTTTCTTATCAAGTCTTATCATGGCCCCCTTGCGAATGCTCATCAAACGTCAGCTCTTCGCAAATGTTATCTATCTTATGTCACTGTAGGGATAGACTGTTTTTCAAACTTCAAGGAAACTTATTTATTATGTATTATTATTATTCTCTCCTCTACCTTAATTAAGAGTCTTCACTCTTTCTTCAAACGGAAGATTTCTCTGCTATGTATTAATTTTAGTCATCTCGCTGCCGGTTTTCTAAGAATTTTATGCCATTCTGTATTATTGGCGCCCAGAATTGAGCTGCATAATCTAGGGTGGGTTACTAACTGATGTATTAACGCTGCAGTATGACCTCTGGACTTTGTTGCTTACAATTTTGATATAACTCCCAATAATCTATTTGGGCCTTATTACGTAGCTTAGGCAATTGCTGTCTTGGTTTAAGGTTGTGCCCCATAAACCCAAGTCTTTTCGCAATCTGTCTGGCTAAATTTTAATCATTTAACTTATAAAGTTGTTTAGAAAGACACGTAAGCAAAATGATGGAAAATACCAAGTTTTATTACAACTTATAAAGTGCTAGGGGTTAGTGAAACATCGCGCTTCAGAACCTTGCATTTATCTACACTGAACTGCATCTGCCACTTTTCTGACCAAGAATAGGGTTTGTTTAAAATCTCCTGAAAGTTTCCTAAACATTACGTTTGAATCAATTATCCTACCTATCTTTGTTTCATCAGCGAATTTGGCATATCACTAGTAATTCTCATCAAGACATGTATTATCTTATAAAAAAACGGGCCAACACTGATCCTGTGGAACGCCACTTTTGTTACCGATCCACTCGGATTTAACCCCCTTTATGGCACTCTGCTTCCTGTCTGAGCCATGACTCGATCCATGAGGCACTTTTTCCCCATATGCCATGAGCTGCACTTTCTTTAAACCGTCTTTGGTGCGGAACTATAAAAGCCTTACTAAACTCTAAGTAAATAATATAAATTCCTTTACGTGGATCAACAGCTCAATGCTTTACTGAAAAAGTTAATAAATTACGTTAGCCAAGACCGGCCTCTTGTGAATCCATGCTGAGTATCATTAATAAAAGCTTGCTTATCGGATTGCTTCTTATAAACCTCGGCTATAAGTGACCTAGTAATTTTGCCTACAATTGAAGGTCAGGCTCATTGGGCGGTAATTTGACGGTAAACGACTTGTCCCCCGGTTTTAAAAATGGAATTACATTGCCATCTTCCACATATCCGACTACACGTTTTGAAGAGATAAATTACAAAATATTAGTTAATGGTTCAAGACAGTTCATTTTGCATTCCTAAAGACACCCTTGAAAAAACCTACAGGACCCGGCGATTACTTTGTTTCGTCTGTCTATCGCTTCACAACCATTTCATCGTGACTGTGATGTTACCTAATTTTATCTTTTCTAGTCCCACTATAAACTTAATACTGGTCTTTGTTACGTGTCTTCTGTGTAAATAAACAGAGAAAAATAATTATTTAAAATCGAGCACATTTCATTCTCTTTGTAAGATGCCCATAGTTATTTTTAAGGGGACCTATCTTATCTCTAACTTTTGTTCTATAGACCTGCAACAAAATTCTTTGGAGTGAGTTTTAGAATGCCTAGCAACTTTAATTCATTAGCTCCTTTTTGCTTTTCTTGCCCCCTCGTGTGTCTTTTTTGATGTCCCTTAATGTCAATTATACTGCTTCATAAGATGACCCTCACTCTTTGGATTTGCTATAATTTCCTTTCTTATGCCCTCGTAGATATTAGAGCTATTAATTATCATCAATTTGGTCCATTTCTATTTGACTAATTTCATTTAAATGGGATAACGTTCATATTCGTTGAATTTGTGATAGATAATAATCTGTAGAGTTGATATTACTGTCTATTCTCAACAACTTGCATCCCTCCTCACAAACAAGTTCCAGTAGAAAGGAGGACCACTGCAGTAGGCTATTGGCCCATATCGTAGGGGTTCTTTAATGGATGAGATCAGAGTTGACGGTTAGACACACTTGTTGGATGGTAACAATATTATATTGTCAGACTGAGATGATTGGGAGATGGGGAAGATGGAGCCCCGCCTCTGCCTGTTAGTGGATGTACACTCCGACTGAGGCCGAGGCAGCGGTACGGAACATACACATGAGCATCCGTGAGTCACCAAAGTCACAGGCCTAGGGATTCTATCTAATAGCACATGGGATAATATATATGCTTGCTATTAACACCAGGGATCAGCAACTAATGCTGACACTCAGTCTGTTAGTATGTGTCTCGGGCTACACTTCCTTCTATAGGTGACAGGCAGGTGGATGGGCTGATTCTATCCAATAACATAATTTTCATTATATAACTTAGAATAATGGATGGTATCAATAATGGATGTTAACAAAATGAATTTTACGTAATGGGTGTTAACGAAATCACTAACGTTAATGCATTACAAACCTATAAGATAATTCATTGTAAATATGGATGGAATTGATCGATCGATCTGTATTATGCAATCTACGAATTCTGAGGAAGAATAAACTAATATATACAAGGATGTGAAAAGTGGTGGGTTATAATAAGCATGTATGCACCTGGAGAAGAGAGAACTGTAGGGAGAGAGAGAGAGAGATTTTGGGAAATGTTGAAGTGAATCCATGGAGAGAGAGTTTTGAACAGTGTGAGAGTACTGGTGTGTTGGGGAATCAATGCTAAAGTGGGGTAAAAATGTTATGGAATCTTTTTGTGGCTAGCTGGTTGTGGCTAACGCGACGGGTGGGAGTTTTGAGACTATGACCACGGGAGTTCAATCCCGGCGGGGGTATGGTTGTTTGCAATCGTGTCATTACGATTTCTTGATTCATGTTATGGAGGGCGTAAGTAGTGTAGTTAAATTTGGGGTGCATCTTGTAAGGGGGTAAAAAGTAAATGGGGAGCCTTTAATTGAGTAGTGGTGAAAGAGATTTTTGGTAATAAGTAAATACATATTTTTGAACAAAGGGATAAATAACTATACAAGGTATGATGTAGCACGTAATGAAGTTCAGTGGACCCCCGATACGATCACCTCCGATGCCGCCCAATTATTTAAGTATATTTTGTAAGTGCGTTTGTACGTGTATGGTTTGGGGGTCTGAAATGGACTATCTACTTCACAATCTTCCCTTATGGGAACAAATTCGGTGAGTTTTACGGGCACTGAACCTACTTTGGAGTGAACAAAATATTTAACCGGGGGTTCACTGTAGTTTATTAGATTATGTATTTGGTGGATAGGGGTTGATGGGTAGGCTCCAGGTGTACTGTTTATAGAGGGGCAACTGATATATCGGATCATTATTCGTTGTAGCTACAGTTCGAACTAAGATGTAGATGGGAAAAGAGGCTGTGGCAACACCAAGGGGAGGTGTGAAAGTTGTATAAACTAAGGAAGAAGGAAGTTCAGGTGAGTATAAGCGACTATTGGCAGGAAAGGTGGGGTAGTGCAAAGATGAGTAGTGGGGGGGGGGGCTTGAAGAGGGTTGGAATAGTTTTTAAAAAATGCAGATTATAATGTGGGGCAGAAGTTTAGTGGGTATAGGAGGGTTTGGGGCAGGAGGAAAGAGGAGAGTGATTGGTTGAGGAATGATGAAAGTAAGGTTGTGATAGAGAAAAAAAAAAAGGGTAGTTTATGAGAGGTTTTTTCAAGAGAAGTGTTATAAGAAGAGAGAGTATTGGAGCGTACAAAGCACGTAAGAAATGTGGTGGAGAGAGTGCAAAGGCGAGCAGATGTAGCGTGGGAGAGGCACTGTCAAGAAATTTTAAAGAAAATAAAGAAAATTTTTGGAGATTAAACAAGTTAAAGAAATCCTAGGACACAAGTATGGATTTGTCCGTTAAAAAAGAGTAGGAGCGTTAGTCGATGGAGGAAGACGGATGGAGGTATTAGGTAGATGCGAGAATATTTTGAGGAACTTTGAAATGTTAAGGACAGAACCAGAGGCCGTAATATATGCACTGGTCAGGGAGGTTATACCATCTTTTAGGCGGAAGAAGGCAGAATGTAAGTGGGGGGGGATCGCGAGGATTCCGTAAAATGTAAGGGGGTGTAAAGACCTGGAATGATGGGATCAAGACAGAAATGTTAAAAGCAGGGGGGGGGCTTAGTGTTGGAGGTGGTTGGTATTTAGTTTAATAAAGTCTGAAAGCGGGGAAGGTACTCGGGATTGGTGGAAAGAAGTATAGTCCTTTACATAAGGGAAACAGGGGCCACACAGGGAGACTGTCAAATTATAGAGGATACAGTTTACTGAGTATACCAGGAAGGAAAAGTGTACGGTAGGGTTATAATTGATAGAATTAGAGGTAAGACAGAATTAGGATTGCGGAAGAGCAGGTTTCGAGTGGGTAGGGGATGTGTAGATCAAGTGTTTACTTGAAGCCTATATGTGAACAGTATTTGCTAAAGGTAGGGTAGTTTTTATTGCATTTATGGATTAGAACGGCCTTATGATGCATGGTAGAGAGCAATGTGCAGATGTTGCAAGTTATATGGAATAGGTGGTAGTTATAATGCTGAAAGGAGTTTTATGAGGATAGTGAGGCTCAGGTTTGGGTGTGTAGAAGAGAGGAGACGACTTCGCGGGTAAAAGTAGATTCTTAGACAGGGATGTGTAATGTCACCCATGGTTTGCTTAATTTATTTATAGAGGGGTTGTAACGGAAAGTAACTGCTAGGGTGTTCGGGCGAGGGGTGGGATTAAATTTTGGGAATCAAATTCACAATGGAAAATGGACACAGTTACTTTTTGCGATGATCCTGTGCTTTATGGGACATTTACAGAAAACTGTGCAAAGGTCAGTGGCTGAGTTTGGGAGACTGTGTTGTAAAGGTAGAAAGTTGAACACTGTGAGCATAGAAAAGAGTAAGGGATATGAGGGTGTCAAATGATTTCGATCAAAGAAAAATTGGATCTCAATTGGGAGGATTATGGAAGAAGTGAATGTCTTCACGGTATTGGGAGTTGACGTGTCAGCGGATGGATTTATGACAGGATGAGGCTATCATGCATTTGATGAGGAATAAAGGTGAGTGTGGTTGAGGCAATGTGGAGTCAAAAAACTTATTATGGAGGCAAAGAAGGGAATGTGAAGTACTTAGTCGTAACACCATCTTTATGTGTGTTGAAGTTGGGTGGCACATGCAGCAGACGAGGAGAGGTTGGAGGCAGTGGAGATGTCTGTTTAAGGCATGTTTTTGTGGTTGTAAATATTCATGCAGAAATTCGAAGTGTGGACATTAGGAAAAGGAGTGGCGTTATAAAAGTATTTTTTAGTATTTTTTTTCCAGGGAGGGCAGATGAGGGTTGTGAGGTGGTTTGGTCATTTAGAGAGAATGGATCAAAGTAGAATGAATGGAAAGCATGTAAAATCTATAGGGGTAGGGGAAGGAGGCGGGGGTAGGGGTGTCCACGACAGGGTGGAGGAGGGGGTAAAGGAGGTTTTGTGGCAAGGGGTTGGACTTCCAGCAGCGTGCATGCGCGTGGTGTTAGATAGGAGTGAGGGAGACGAATGGTACTTGGGACTGCCGTCTGTTGGAGTGTGAGCAGGGTATCATTTAGTGAAGGGTTTCAGGGGAAACGGGTATTTTATATAGTTGGGACTTGCGTCTGGACATGGGAAGTAAATGCCTGCACCTGTAAGGAGGGGTTTGGGGATCTTGGCAGTTTGGAGGGATATGTTGTGTATCCTTTATATGTGTATGTTTTGAATGTTGTATTTCTGAGCACCTTGCCAAAACAGTGCATAATGTGCGAGTGTGGTGTGAAAGTGTTGAATGATGTGAAGTATTTTCTTTTTGGTTTTATTCTTTTTATTGGGTCACCTGCTCGGTGGGAGACGGCTGACTGTTGGGGGGGGGGGGGGGGAGGTGAGGTGCAATCACCCCCTAAAAAAAGGCTGTGATAACATGAAAGGTTCCGATTGTATGCTGGAAAGCGACCGCGGTGGCTGGTGCTATTAACACTGGCCAGAAGTGGACGCGGTCTGACGGAACAAATAGTGTTCGTCGCGTTTTTTTTTTTTTGTAGCGCTACGCTCCTCAGTCGATAGCAAAAATTTTGCGTTTTAAAATGTATCGAAACTAAACAAAGGTCGGATTTATCGTTAATCGATGCATCGGTGAGTCGAGGGGTCCACTGTACTAACATTCAACCCCCAATTAACGCTACAGTATACGAGCACTGGCAAACCGAAGATAGAGTTCCAACACCTTGGTAGAAATCGTTCAGACTCTGTTACACAGTGTGCATCAGGCCAATATTGAGTTGCAGACCCTAAACAAACCCACCCTGGCCAAGCACGTTCAGAAAAATAGAGAAGGAAAGTGCAATGGTTAGCAACAAGACTAGTCCCGGAGCTGTTGGGGCATTCCTGTGAAGTGGCGGGGTGTTTTTGTAACACCTTAACTGCCACAAAGGTAAAATCTACGGGTCTGATCTACGATGGCTCATACATAGATTCAACGTTTTATTTCCCGCTCCAAATTTGGCATGAAAAGATTGGCGCTCCACACACACACGCGCGTAACTCACTCACATTTCTCCTACACTGGGGCCAAAATTCCTCGCCATGAGGTAATTACTTTTCTTTAAGAACTGCTATGTTACCAATTTTTTTGTTTATCTCGCTACATACGTATTTCTTGTGAAAACCGTTCCTCTGTCAACCATGTCAACAGTTACTGTACTGCTTTTGTGGCACTATAGCCTTTAGACTCCTTATTTTAGTATGCAATATAGTAGATTATTATTATATCATCTGGGGAAGCGCGCCAAACACGTGGTACATATAGTTAGTGTGGTATGCTTGTACTCTTCTTGCCAAGTCCTCAACTCTCAGGCATACCTAGTCTGTGCTTTTAATCCTTTTGTTTTATTTCCATGAAAATCAGCTCTTTTCTGCTTCGGCCATGGTCTTGCACTTGTGCCTGTAGGACCCATGTTTAGTATGAAGAGATATATTTATCGGGCAAATTGTACGCACGTATAGGGAAGTTGGTCATTAGGAAGGAAATCACGGGAGAAGTCCTTGCACGCACATGTGCACGGGGTGAGCACTGTGGTGTTGTTGTCAAAAACTAATCATACGAGTTTGTACATAGTATTACTAGTATATTACGTATTATATATTGTGTATCATTATTAGCGTACTTTCGTATTATAATAATTTTTTTTTTATTAGCACCTGGCCGATTCCCACCAAGTCAGGGAGGCAAAAAAAGAAAAACTTTCACCATTCCTCACTCCATCACTGTCTGCCAGAGGGTGCTTTATACAACTTACAGATTTTAAACTGCAACATTAACACCCCTCGTCAGAGTGCAGGCACTGATACTTCCCATCTCAGGACTCAAGTCCGGCTGCGGTTTCCCTGAATCCTTCCTAAATGTTATTTGCTCACGCCAACGGCACGTCAAAGTATTAATAAAAACCATTTTTTCTCCATTCCCTCCTACAAAACACGTCATGATGCCGCTGGCAGTCCAAGCCCCTCGCACACAAACACCTCCTTTGCCCCTCCCTCCAACTTTCCTAGGCGACCCTACCCCGCCTTCCTTCCATACAGATGATACACTCTTGAAGTCCTTCTGGTTTCGCTCCCATTCTCTCTAATGTCCAAACCACCTCGGCAACTTCCCTCAGCCCTCTGTTACAACCAGTTTTTGTTTGTTTTTGGGCAATCCCACACCACTCCTAGCTTCCACGCTACAAATTCTCTGCCTTATATTTAACTAACATTGCCCCTGAATGACCTTTCCTGCCTCCATCTTTCCTCACTGCAATATTCATCACCCATGCTTCACTCCATATAAGAGCTGTTGGTAAAACTATACTTCTCATCCATTCCCCTCTTAGCCTCCAAGGACAAAGTTCTTGTCTCCACCAGATCCTAAGTGACACCACTCACCTTTTCCCATCAATTCTAAGATTCACCTCATTCTTTCTAGACCCATCCGCTGACAGGTCATCCTAAATATCTGGAATACAATCACCTCCTCCACCATACTCTTCCCTTCAATCTTTCATCACCAATCTTATTGTTCTCTCACTACTTCTCTTTCCTTATTCACTTTTAATTTTCTTCTTTTACATTACCCTAGAAAGTCATCCACTAAACCTCTGCAACTTCTCTTCGGAATCTCCAAGGGGATGCACAGTTGTCATCAGCAAAAGAAGCAACTGTGAAAAACTCTCACTTTATGTGTGTTTCTTTATCTTTATTTAACTCCCACGGCCTCTTGCCAGGACCTTGCATTTTACTTCTTACAAACCCCATCATAAAGATATTAAAACAACCATGGTGAATCACACATCCTTGTCTAAGGCCTACTTTTACTGGGAAATAATCTCCCTCTCTTTCCTACATACTCTACGTGAGCTCAACTATCCTCGTTTAAATAGAAAAACTCTTCACTGCTTTCAGTAACCTATCCATACCATACACAGGCAACATCTGCCACATTGCCCCCGATCCACCCTGTCATCCGCCTTGTCCAATTCCTTAATGCACAAAAACCTCCGTTAGCCTTATCTAATACTGTTCACTTATATGCTTCACTGGAAACACCGGGTCACACCCCCCGTCCTGTCCATAAAGCCTCCTTGTTCATCTGTTATCCTAGTCTCATCTTATTCTAATCTTTATCCATCAATCCTCGGCTTATCCTGTCTTTTTACCTACGGCCTCACAAAGTTTCCCCACACACACAACTGGCTCTTCCTACTCTACAAGATGTTAGTCCTCCTTGCCCTTTAGGAAAAGCACAGCTTCCTATCTTCATCAACATTTAACAAGTCCTCAAAATAGTCCTCCATGTTCCCAAGACCTCGAACGCTATTTAATATTGTCTCTGCCCTACTTGTAACTGACAAAATCAATTTGTTCGCTAGGCTTCTCCTTAACGTGTTAATTCACTCAAAACTTTTTTTTGTTTTTCAAAAAAATGTGTTGATAACATCGCACCACTTCATGTGCGCTCTGGTTTACAGTGCGTCCCACGCGCGCGTACCGTCCGGGGTCGCTGTGTACTCGGCATCCTGGTGCACTCTGACTTTGGAAAAAACTTTGCATACGGAACTTTTTCTCCCGTTATCTCGCTGTTACAGCAGCATTCCACCATGCGCCCGCTTCCCTCCGCACCCATTTCCTGTAACATAAACTTCTGCTGACCACTTAATACATTTTTTAAACCTACCCCCATACCTCTTCGACCCATTGCCTATGCTCTATTAGCATTCTATCTCTAATAGTGTTTAGAGCTCCCTAACTGCCGACTCTTTTAGTTTATAAAACCTTCCACTTCTCTCCGATGGCTTTCTATTTCCTTGTTATCCCTTCTACCTTTACTTCAGTGTAGCGTAACAACTAAAAAGGGAGTTGTGAGATCGGTGAGTGCCCGCTATAATCAGGTACATCTGAAGTGCTACGGCATCAGGGCGGGGAGTTCGACCTATGTCAGATGCCTTTCTATCGACGTGGCTGGTTGGCCCGACACCTTAGCGGTTGTATTGGAGTTGTGCCTCGGGGGTCTTTAAATATGTTTAGCTTAGAACTAAACCCCTTGCGAGTAAAGGGCAAGTCATAAGGGCCCCTATTACCAGTTTACACGGGCATCCCCTAACGGATACCACTCCCTCGTCTAAAGTTTCGCTACGGGTGCATATGCTGGTCCAGACCACAGGAGCGTCACGGGGGGCCAAAGGTGCTTAGACAGGCACGGTAAGGCCCATTTGCGCGCGCGCGTGAGCGCGCGCATAGGCGCGCGCGTGCCGCGCAGTGCGTGGAAGAGCGAGCTGCGCGCGCGTGCGAGCGAGCGAGTGGCGCGCGTGCGTGCTCGGCGTGCGAGCGCGCGCGCTCGCGCGCGCGAGTGCCGAGCGCGCGTGACGCGCGCGAGTAGCGCGAGCGAGAGCGCGCGCGAGCGCGCGTGCGCGCGTGCGCGCGATGCGCGCGTGCGGGCGTGGCGCGGTGGCTCGTGTGCGCGTGCGAGCGAGCGCGCGATGCGGCAGCCGCGTGCACGCGCGGTTCGCCGGCCCCGTGCGCGCGCGATAGCGTTGGCGCGCGCGCGAGCGCGCCGCGAGTGAGCGGCGTGCGCGCTCGGCTAGTCGCGTCGCTGATCGCGCGCGCGTGCGCGCGCGGTGCGCGCGCGGTTGCGCTCGCGCGGCGCCGCGCTCTCGCGTTGTCGCTCGCCGCTATCGTCTCGCGGCGAGGCTAGTGCTCGCGCGCTCTCTCCTTCTCCTCTCTGCGCGCTTGCGCTCTGCTCGCTCTGATAAATCTCTTCTCTATCTCTCTCTCTATTCTTCTTATCTTTCTTCTATCCTTCTCCTCTTCTCTTTTCTCGCTTCTTTCTCTTCTCTATCTCTCTCTCTAATCTCTCTCTCTATTCTCTCTCTATCTCTACTCTCTCTTCTCTTTCTTCTTCTATCTCTCCTCTCTATTCTCTCTCTCTATCTTTCTTATCTCTCTCTCTATCTCTCTCTCTATCTCTCTCACTATCTCTTCTCAATCTCTCTATCTCTCTCTCTCTTTTCTTTATTCACGCTCTATCTCTCTCTCTTCTTCTAATCTCTCTCTCTTCTCTCTATTCTCTCTCTCTCTATCTTAGATTGTGTGATGCAGTTCAGCGGGGTTGTGAGGTCTTGGGGCGACAAATTTAACAATTCTATGGCCACACCTTGCCTTGGCAAACGTCTGTAGCCACGCCACGTCGGGGAGGTCTTTGTTCTTGACGCTCCGACTAGGGTCAGGTCGTACACGTGGTTGTGGGGGTGCTTGGGACCCATAAAACGCCAAGGATGAGCTGATCGGCGATTCGAGCGGAGTGCGACTGGGGTGCAGAGCACTGTGTAGAGATTTCGATGCGGAGTGCTGTGGGGTGCAGCGCTCCTGAGCCGAGGACTTCGGCGCGGGGAGCTGCTGCTGAGGTGCAGGAACGACGGAGAAGGTGGTGAAGTTCTGGAGTGAGCTGTTGGAGGTTGGGGACAGAGTATGGCTTGGCGCGTACTCGTGTGTGTATGGTCTTGGGGACTGTGGCTTAGTTACTGTGAAGAACTTGCCCTTGAAACTATATTGTAAGTTAATTCATTTTGGTTCAAGTTGATTGGTTCCTGTCTCATGCTTAGTGTTACATTCCATTTATCTAAACACAATAAGTTCTCTGTTCCCAAATTACTATTGTACAAAGACTTAATAATCATTGTGTTTGCGTAGACTTAGGTACTCTTCACTGGTCCCCTTCATTTCTTCTTTTTTTCTTATATTTTTATTATGTTTATTATGAGTGAAGCATGGGCGAGGGCTCTGTTAGTGATGTAGTGTGAGTTAATGAGAGTGTCGTGGTTGGTCACATGACCTGTCATTACCTACCTACTCCGCTAATCATCTCACTCTACACCTCGCCTGCCTTCCCCTGCTAAATAATCCCCTTACTCCCCTATTCCCCACTAACATCTATTCAATCATTCTCCCCCCTACCATGACATAGAGAGAGAGATAGAGAGAAGGAGTAGAGCGATAGAGAGATAGAGAGAGAGAAGCGAGAGTGGAGAGAGGAGAGACGATCGGAGATCGAGAGCTAGAGCGTCGGGAGATAGAGAGCTAGAGAGCTCGAGCGATCGAGGAGTAGAGAGAGATAGCAGCTAGAGAGATAGGAGAGATGAGAGCTAGAGAGACTTAGAGAGCTAGAGAGCTTGCGAGATAGGCGAGCTAGAGAGATAGAGAGATCGAGAGATAGAGAGGATAGCGAGCTCGCGAGAGAGAGTAGATGAGGGAGAGGATCGAGGCGAGGTCGACGAGAGAGATATGAGAGAGATAGAGAAGGCGAGAGTAGAGAGAGAGCGATAGAGCGAGAGAGAGCGGAGAGCAGATAGAGAGATCAGAGAGCTCGAGCGAGCTCGAGAGAGATAGCGAGAGATAGAGAGTAGCGAGCGAGATAGCGAGAGAGGTGAGAGGATCGAGAGATAGAGAGAGAGATAGAGAGAGAGATAGAGAGCGGAGAGCGATAGCGAGGAGAGGATAAGAGCGAGAGATAGAGAGAGAGAGATAGCGAGAGATGAGAAGAGATAGAGAGAGCGATAGAGGTGAGAGATAGAGAGCTAGTGGATGAGATAGAGAGCGAGAGCGAGTAGATGGAGAGAGAGAGCTAGAGAGAGATAGGAGAGAGAGTTAGAGAGAGATAGAGAGATAGAGAGCGAGATCGAGAGAGAGGCGATCGAGAGAGCTCGGAGAGCGATATAGCGAGTGAGCTAGAGAGAGATAGCGAGAGATGACAGCTAAGAGAGATAGAGAGCGGTGAGAGAACGAGAGAGCGCGAGAGAGAGATAGATAGTGAGAGGAGATAGAGCGCGAGATAGCGAGAGAGTCTAGGAGAGAGAGATAGAGAGATCGAGAGCGATCGAAGAGAGATAGCGCGAGATTTGAGAGCTGAGCGAGAGCGTAGAGGGAGAGGAGATAGAGGGCGAGAGATCGAGGGAGCGAGATCGAGGTGAGAGAGAGGAAGCGAGATTGAGTAGAGAGAGAGATCGCTACGAGAGATAGAGGAGATAGAGAGGATCGAGAGCGAGAGGCGATAGAGTGAAAGAGCTAGAGATAGAGATCGAGCTAGCCGATAGAGGAGCTAGAGAGAGATGAGAGAGCGAGGAGAGAGAGATTAGAGAAAGAGAGAGAGATATAGAGAGAGATCGAGATCGCGAGGCTAGAGAGCTAGAGAATCGAGCGAGTAGAGGAGCGATAGAGGCGAGAGATAGAGACGAGATAGATAGAGAGCGATAGAGCGAGAGATAGATAGAGCGAGAGAGTAGAGAGATAGAGAGATCGAGAGCTATAGAGAGGAGAGAGCGAGAGATAGAGAGAGAGAGATAGAAGAGCGAGTATAAGAGAGAGAGAAGAGAGCGAGCGAGAGATAGAGAGAGCGACGAGAGGAGAGTAGAGCGAGAGACTAGAGAGAGAGAGTGAGCGCGAGAGATAGAGAGAGATAGAGATAGAGCGATAGATAGAGAGAGAGATCGAGAGGAGCTAGTGAGAGATCGAGAGATAGCGAGCAGAGATAAGAGGCGAAAGAGAGCTAGCGAGCTCGCTAGAGCTAGAGAGAGGCTAGAGAGTATAGAGAGCGCATTAGAGGGAGAGCGAGATCTAGAGGAGAGGCTCGAGAGAGAGCGATAGAGAGAGTAGAGAGAGAGATAGAGAGAGAGCGAGAGATAGAGAGGAGCTAGAGAGAGCTCGAGAGAGAGAGAGAGATAGAGCGCTCGAGAGAGCTAGCGAGAGCGAGCGAGCGAGATACGAGCTAGGAGAGATATAGAGAGAGCGCATAGATAGGAGATAGATAGATCGGATAGATAGAGATCGATGAGAGAGCTAGATAGATCGAGATAGATAGAGAGGAGGAGATCGAGAGGCGATAGAGCGAGAGAGAGATGGAGAGATGAGCGAGCGATGAGGGATTAGAGCGAGAGATAGAGGAGATGGAGAGAGGGACCCGATAGGCGATCGAGAGAGGATGGACGATCGAGCGAATAGATCAGAGATAGAGCTAGAGATAGAGAGAGAGATAGAGAGATTAGAGAGATCGAGAGATAGAGAGCTAGAGATAGAGAGATCGCGAGCGAGAGAGAGGATAGAGAGAGCAGCTGAGTGGAGAGATAGAGTGAGAGATCGAGAGAGCGGATAGACCGAGCGCGATGAGAGCGGATAGAGAGAGAGATAGAGAGAGAGATAGAGAGAGGCTAGCGAGAGAGCTAGAGAGAGCGATAGAGCGAGAGATAGAGCGAGAGAGAGAGATAGGAGAGAGGAGAGATAGAGAGAGATAGAGAGAGATAGAGAGAGAGAGAGAGAGAGGAGATAGAGAGAGAAGGAGATAGAGAGAGGTTACTCTCTCTCTAATATCTCTATATCTCTCTCTATATTTCTCTCTTCTATCTCTCTCTTTTCTTTTATCCTATTATCTCTCTCTCTATATCTCTCTATATCTCTTATCTCTTCTATCTCTCTTCTTCTTTCTCTTTCTTATCCTCTCTATATTCTATTCTCTATATTTATCTCTCTCTATCTCTTATCTATTCTATTCTTATCTATTCTATCTATCTATCTCTTATCTATCTATCTATTAGTATCTATCTATCTCTTATCTATCTATCTCTATCTATCTATTCTCTATCTATCTCTTGATCTATTCTATCTTCTATTATTCTATCTATTATCTTCTCTCTCCTCTCTTCTATTCTCTCTCTTCTCTCCTCAGTGCTACGCTTATTATGACCCACTTTTTCTATCCAACTTTCCTTTAAATCCCCCTAATCCCTGATTTTACACATTCATATTCTCTTTTCTCCTTCCATTACTGATCCTTCAACATTATTGTACCCTTCCTTCGCTTAATATCTTCAGCTTACTTCAGTTTTAATCCCACATTTATTTCCCCCACAAACTCTCCTTCCCCCTCAGCTTGTTTGTTAGGGCCAGGACATCCAACTTCTTTTTCATTCATAACATCAGGCAATCATCTGTATTCTTGTCATCCGCACTACACTCCACGGCACTTCACACAACAGTTTTATACAAAAGTTTTTTATTCTTCTTTTTTTAGTAACTGTTTTTACAGGAGGAAGGGGTTAATCCAATGCTCCGGCAGTTTTGTCGCCTCATACGACATGCAATTTTAGGGGGTATATTTGGGGGGGGGAGGAAAGATTCTTATCCACTTCCATGAACCATAGAAGAAAATACAAGACGGAACAAGAGTATTTAGAAAAAGGAAGAGGGGAAAAACTAGATGTATGTAATATAAAATGCATGTGCGTGTCTGTGAAGAGTTGACCAAAGTGTAAGTAGAGTAGAAGATCCTGTTAAAAAAAAAAAAGCAGAAAGAGAGAGGAATGAGCGTGGAGAGAGAGAGAGAGAGCAGACAGAGAGAGACTGGACAGAGAGAGACAGACAGGAGAGAGACAGGAGACAGACAGGGACAGAGAGAATTGGCCAGCCCTTGGCTTCTGAGCTCGCCACCACAGACTGGAATTGCTTTCTCAGGGGGATGTTGAACCAAGGTGAAAGCCTTTCATGGACCAATCCTTAATCTGCAACAAGAACACATTCCTCACCGGCAATATGTGACGCCATGCCTACAGATCAGCCTTGGTTGGTTTCGTTGTAGAGAGGCTGTACTGCTAAGTACAAAGCATGGCGAAGGATAAGAGACATCCTACCACTATAACTGGAACTTGCAAATTGCAAGCCTGTATGGCATATGGGTGATGTTCAACTGTGGCCATGCTAAAATGGGGAGGTGGACACTTAAAGAAAGTTGCATCAGTTGGGTTGGCTCCAAAACTGGTGGCCCTGGTCAAGGACAGACAAGGTTATCTGCTGATGATCTTATTTCCACCTCTAAATCGATCAGGATGGGAGACCTCCCTCTACTAGTGTCAAGAGAAGGGGACCTCGTTTGTGAACACATTTGCTACCAAAATGCAAGTTCCGGATCCAGCAAAGGGACCCTCCTTGGTAGCTGCAAGAACTGTGTCAAAATGTGCAGTGGGTGACAATAAGGCAGGAGGGGTGCCCTTCTATATTAAAATCACTTGACAAAGAAAAGGCTGTGGGCCCAGACATGTTGGAGCCCAAGATTGTTGATAGAGATGTGCAGACCAGATAGCAGCACCTCTAACTCGCAATCATTCTAGCTCTGACCTAGTACAGTGTAAAATGGCCACTCCATGGAAAGAGGCAAATGTAGTACCTGTCACAAAAAGAAGAGCACGAGCAGAAATCAGCAACTACAGGGCCAGTGACACTCCTTTCATCACTGGTAAGATCCTGAGGACATAATCTCATCAAGACAAATGACAGATTTTTTGAACTACCAATCACTACTTTTGTGATCGTCAATATGGCTTTCAGGAAAGGTTACTCTGCTGCTGTTCTGTTGTTAAAACCTCTCCCATAACGTGGCACAGTCACTGGATGAATCCAAAGTCAGCTGTGTGGTAGACTTGGACATTGCTGGCGCTTTCAAAAGGGTGTGGGCACCAGGGACTCTTAGCAAAACTTCAAGCACTGGGAATGCAGGCTCTACGTATGTCTCCTCAGTGATTACCTTCATGGTAGATCTCGAAGTGTAGTCTCAATGGAACGGAATCAGCATGGCATCCTATTGGGGCAAGCGTTCCACAAGGAAGTGTGCTGGATCACGGTTATGGATGTTACGTCAACGACCTTTTCATCTCATCCAGAACTCTCATGGCATTACGCAGAACGGTTGTACAGGACATTCACTTTATCCAAGAGAAGAATTGCCAGCTGGCTCTAGCTCACATCAATCACAGCTGAGAGCTATATTCAGCTTGGGAAAATAGATGGCAAGAACTCATTTGCACCTGAGAAAACGCTAAATGATGAACGTCTCTGGCTCCTTGTGGTAATGCTGGTGCAGTAGTATGGTTGGAATGGGACGATGTGGCACCTGGAGAGTAAGTTGATATCTTGGGTGTGAAATTTGACTCCAATACTAACCATGAAGAACCATGTTGTAAATCTTGCAATACAAGGAAGCCAGGAGAGTTACAGCACTTCGCCGTTATCCTCGCATTGCTGGACAAGGGGGGGTTTAATGGGGTGTTGCAAGTTCCTGTACGAGGCACAAGTACGCTCACCCATAGTGTAGTGCTCCACTTTCTTGGTTTGCCTGCCCCCATCTCATCTCGCGAGCTTGCTTGTCAGAGTAGAGAACAGAGCACAGACGTCTCTCTCTCGCCTGTGGACCATCCTGGATAGATCTGTCATTTCAGCAGAGCCTTAAACATAGGTGGGATGTGGGTGGCCTTACTGTTATGTACAAGGCATTATTGTCAAAATACCACACTTTTGGATCCACTTCTTGAGGGACAAGCGTGAAACAGCTTTATGCACAAGACGGCAGAAAAGCAGCAATTCACTCTGGCTGTAACCTTCTCCAGATAACGTAACTCCATCTGAGTATCACACAATACCCAGATGATCGAGTTATGGAACACATTGGACAAATAATGATGTCAACGAGATACGTCAGTTGATCAAATGAAAATGACTGGGCCAAGATGGCTCCAACTCATCCTTTCCTACTTGTATGTCTCATAACAATAAAAAAATTGCTTTTCAAATGAGCCTGATGTAGGTAACGCGCTCTTAGCTTGCCTCAATAAAGTTAGGAAACCTTAACTGTAAATAGCTGTCTAATAAAGTACGGGATCCTTAACCTTGTCAAACCCTGTGTAGTAAAAAAAAATAAAAAAAAAAAAAAAGACAGAAGAGACGAGGGACAGACAGGAGAGAGAGGACAGAGAGAGAGAGAGAGAGAGAAATGAGGAGACGAGAGACGAGAGAAAGTAGAGAGAGAGAGAGAGATGAGAGGGGGAGGAAGAGAGAGAGCAGAGAGAGAGACACAGAGGAGAAGAGACACAGAGAGAAGAGACAGAGAGAGACCAGAGAGAGAGACAGAGAGAGAGCCAGAGAGAGAGTGACAGGAGGACAGAGAGAGAGATGAGAGAGAGAGAGAGACAGAGAAGAGAGAGAGACGACAGACAGAGAGGAGTGAGAGAGAAGAACAGACAGAGAGTGAGGGACAGAGAGAGAGACCCAGAGAGAGAGAGAGAGAGAGACAGAGAGGCGAGAGAGAGAGAGAGACAGAGAGTGAGACAGAGAGACAGAGAGAGAGACAGAGAGAGAGAGACAGAGAGAGAGACGAGCGACAGAGAGACAGAGAGATAGACAGAGAGAGAAGAGAGGAGACCAGACAGAACAGACAGAGACGAGAGCGGAGAGAGAGAGAGAGAGACAGTGAGAGGAGAGACGGAGACAGGGGAGAGACTGAGAGAGACAGTGACAGAGAGAGAGACAGGCGAGAGACAGAAGAGAGAGACAGAGAGAGAGACAAGACTGACAGAGACTCAGAGAGAGAGAGAGAGAGACAGAGAGAAGGAGAAAGAGACAGAAGAGAGAGAGGACAGAAAGACACAGAAAGACAGAGAAATATATGTTAATATACTGTAGTATATATACATTATTTTGTGTGTGTGTGTGTATATATATTTTTTTTTTATTATCACCTGGCCGATAATATATATATTATATTGGCAGTTTTGGAGGGATTGGTTGTGTCTTTTTATACGTACATTGGGCCCTCGTTTTCGTAATTTCGTTCCTGGAGCGTTACTATTATAAACGAAAATTTACGGATTCACGATATCAATTTCCCATAAGAAATACTTTGTAAATACAATTAATTGTTCCTGACACCCAGAAGTATTAAAACAAAAAATTTTTTAACATTGAATATACATGTAGTAGTACTCCAAACCCAATACTCAATGGGAAATGATGATGAATCATTAACAGCATAACACTTACTTTACTGGAGATTCTTTTAGTGTCTGGGAGGGAGGTATGGAGGAGAGAGAGTGAGGATTGTTTATTGTAGGAAGGGGAATTCCCCTGTCCATCAAACACCTCAGGTACATTTGCTTTTCTGGGGTTGCTTCTCTTTGTTTTTAATTCCAATAGGACACAACTTGAGTCACTGGGTGTCCTGTTCACAAGAAATAACTGTTGGAGAGAGCTCTGTTCTGACATCTCTAACACTTCCCTAAAATGGCCCAAGACTTTGTCAATGTACATTTTGCCATACCTGGCTTGCAACAACCTGTTAGGGTGATGTTTCTCCATAAAGCTTTCCATCTTACCCCACATAGTAAAAAATCTCTAATTTCTGTAAGAAGGCAACCTTATTCCATCTCTCTTCCTCCTCCTCTGCAGAAGGATTCTGAGCTGCAATTGTGTTGCTTTCATGCTGAAGCTCTTGCAGGCTCACCTCAGTGGTGAGCTCTTCATTGTGGTCTTCCACCAATTCTTCCAATCCTCCTAACTCAATCCAAACCCATGGAAACTCCCTGTATGCCACAATTGATTCATACATCAGACAAGGCTCGATAAATTAGACAACATGTGGCAACTCTTGCACATGTGTTCTAATTTTATCAACATGTCGGTTCTTTGACACCATTAATCTACAGAATCAGGCTCATTAGGGTTCACAGTCCCAATCCTTCAAAATCCTCTTGTGACACAATACTGGCCACAATTTTCTCCAGGCAGAGTTCAAAGTCCTGGTAGTCACTCCCTCCCAAGCCATACCTATAAGGGTTATGCAATGGTGGAAGGGAATGCTGAAGTGTTTCTCTCCAAAAAATCCCCTTTAGGGTCAAGTGAGTGTTCTTGGTGCCAGTCAAGTAACCTGCGAACTCATTGCTTTTGTGTAGAGTTTTTAAAGTTTGCAATAACTGCGTGGTCCATGGGTTGGAGGAGAGGCGTGGTTACTCTGGGGGCAAGAATTTTTACTGTGATCGAACCCAAATCCTCGAAAATTAGGTCATCCAAGTTTGGAGGATGAGCAGGTGACCATGTCCATTACTAGCAGGCACTTGAGATCCAATTTTTCTCCAGGAAGGTATCTTCGCATTAGGGCCATAACCACTTTTCATAGAAACCCACTCGAGAAAATTTCCCTCGTCACCCATGCCTTACTATTAGATTTCCCAAAACCCCACCACCACAATTACTTTCATAACATTGTTTTTTGAACACTTGGGAATTTTATCTGAATGGTACACTAGTAATGGCATCCTTTGAAAATTCCCCACTAGCATTAGCACAGCAGTATACATTAGCATCAGCCTGTTTGTCACAGGCTTGGTTTGTCCTGGATTGCCTTTTCCTCTTTGTTATGGAAGGTCCTCTTTCGGCATTTTCTTACCAAAAAGAGGCCGGTTTCATCACAATTTGTAACACTTGATTCAGGTTTAGTCCTCAGACCTCTCGTTCTCCTGGAATTCATTGCACATATTTTTCAGCCGCCTTGTGAGTCCCGAACTGGCTAGCCTCACCATGCAATTACCACCCACTGTATGCCAGTACGGTTCTTAAATCTCTCATACCAGACTTCTGCTGCGCCTTAAATTCACTCACTTCTCCACTATTTGCAGGCCAATTTCTTTACAAATCTTCATGCTATGCCTAGCACTTTTCACAAATAATCTAATTCATAAGGAAGTATCTCCTGCTAATGTTTCTCATTTATCACACCAATAATAACTTCTTCACCTTTTCCAGTACTGGTGATCTCATTTTTGTCAGCATTGTTACTCCTTTGCAACCAACAAGCATCCTTTACATGTATTTCCTTTTTCTTCGCCACTAGGGTGGAACATATGGTTTGTTGTAGGATTTCTTAACATCTTGGACTGTCAGCCACCACTTGTACCATATTCAATTTGTTCACTGTCGGTTTTCTTAAATTCCAATCGTTTTTTCTCCACCTTCCTTTACCTCCAGGCTTTGTGAGCACTAGGCGCTTTCTTTGGAGCCATGGGAGCTTTATTAGTACTTGCCAAGCTCTAGAAATAAATGGATATTCTGAAAAATATTTCAATGGAGCACGTGAGGGGACCTTCGTCACTGGTTATACAATGCCAGGACTGGTGCCGCCCGGCTCACGCCGTGGGTACGCTGTCCCGACGGCAACTGGACTCGGAGTCAACCTAGAGGAAAAGCGAGAGAGTTCCTTGTTTATATGAAATACCCATATGCTTGGCGAAAATTTTCACGTGCAGGGAAACTACGAAAAAGCGGGGGGGGGACCACCTTGTTTATGCTTCTAACTGTTGTATCCTGAGTACCTCTCTCAAAAAACAGTGAATAATGTTGTGAGTGTGGTGCTGCAACGTGATTGAATGATGATGAAATGTAACGTATTTTCCTTTTTGGAGATTTTCTTTTTTTGGGGTCTCCCTGCCTCGCGTGGAGAGTACGGCCGACTTGTTTTGAAAAAAAAAAAAATAATTCTAGACAATGGTATGTAACCAAGGCAGGTGAAAATGTCACTTGTCAAAGTGTTCAACATTTTGGAGCACTATTTTCAGTTATCTAATATTAGTGGATGACAGAACAAAGTATTGGCTAAGAAACACATAGAAAACTACTAACAATTGTTAATTATCAGAACATTGAAATTTAAAATTAAACTGAAAAAACTATATTGGCAAACATTTCTGCAAGCTGCAGGACTCCTGTTGCGTGTCAGAGTGAGCTCATCCAGCAAAAAACTTGTGGTTATATCTTGGAAAGAACTGACCCCTATTTGTTTTTGGTCTTATTACACAGAAAAATGGCACTATTTAATTAAAAGAAAAAAAAAAAAGAATCCAAATTCTTCGGAGCGGTGGCATGAAGAATGTAGATTACATTTGGCAATTAACGAGTTAAGGGAAGATCAACATGACAACACTTGTGGACAGGTGGGATAGGATGACATGATATATCAAAATACTGAGAGGAACTAACAAGGTGGATAGGGACCAGCATGTTTCGGAGATGGGACACAGCAACAAGGGGTACAATTGGAAGCCGACTTCAGACGCAAGTCACTCAGGGATATTACCATAAGTATTTCTTCAGCCGTCACAGGGTTGTCAGGAAAGGTGAATAGTCTGGAGAGCGATGTTGATGGAGGAGGATTTCATATATAGCTTTAAGAGGGGGTACGTTAAAGCTATGAAATAGGGCGAGGACCTAGTTAGGGACCAATGAAGAGGTGTGTCCCAGGAGCTATGACTATCCTGCCACCCAACAATTAGGAGAATACTCAACACAAGTAACAGCTAAAATAAGTAACACTCAACACTCACTCCTTTAAGGTTGCTTAACCGTTCTCTGGACAGTTGATTGTCTGACTGTTTTCTGACCGTATAAACTGGTTCATATTGATCTTATGAAGTAGTAAGGCTCTACACGACCAACCTGTCAAAACAAACAACTTGATGTTGATATGTGGAAATTCTGAGTTTTGTGCCTGCACAATTCATAGAAATATTGTGCTTCAGCACTTACAAGTACTAAACCGTTAAGGGTCACACAGTGCTGGCAGAGTGGGCGGTCATCAGTCTGATTAAGGAAAGGGTAAGTTTTGAATTAATTTACTAAGGATTCTGATAGAAAAAAAAAAAAAAAAAATGATTACAAAACAAGATTGATGTACAATGATTTACACGTTGATGAATGAGACACCTGTGCAACATTGGGAAAACAATCTATTGTGGAAACTAGTTTATCACTCAGTGGCTTCTTCAGTCCAGACCGTTGAATGGATCACCCAAAAAAATTCCTGGATGAGGGTACTGATTACCTCAAATTCCTCATTATCTTCAGTAGGCTTTCTGTACATAATGAAGAAGCCCTGGCGGCTAAATGTTTCCTCAATAAGGATTCTAAATGTTGCAAAGTGTCATTTGACAAACAAAGAAAGAAGGAAGAACTTTGGTCTTGTGTCCTGTAAGAAAACATAACTATGCAATACTCTTTTTACAATAATGCTAAATATGATCAAATGTTTCATTACAAAAAAATATTTCAAAATTAACAAGTAAATCTCACAGAATGCATCAAATATTTCACAGATGACATTTAAAAATCATGGAACAGGTGGGGTCTGAGCCTTGGCAATCGGAGTTTTTTTAAAACCTCACAGGCCAGATGTTGTTTATAAAAAAACAAAAAAAAAAAAAATACACTTGGCCCAGCGTGTTTAAAACCTCACAGGCCAGTGTTAACCAATTGGGGCCATGCGAGTTTTAAACATCTCCCAGGCCAGTGTGTTAACCACTTGGCACAGCTGGCCTGCGAGTTTTAGGACTCGTCTGCTTGGGTTTGAACTCCACATATTCCATGATTTGTTTGCAATCGTGTTATTATGATTTCATGGATCATTGTAACTGTGAAGGCTTACTCAGCCCTGTAACAACCTCATATAAGTAATTACGCCAAGGTTGGCTCCTCCTCAGGAAATATTATATGAATAGAAAAAGAATATAATTCACAAAGATAATACACTTTTATTGTAGTAATGCCATAAGAAAAACATTGAAAGAATGGGATGTGTATCTTATTGACGAACAAATGAAAAATGAAAAATAAAAACATGACATTTTGAATTCAACTCGATGTCTTCTATACAGTTATATGGGGTGTACTGGTGGAGGTTGACACCATCTTGTAGAAATTGTAGACGTTATGATGATGTGGGGGTGGGGGGGGGGGGGTGACAGGTGTTGGGTGACCACCTACAACTAGATTCTCTCACCGTAGTCTTTAGCCTTGATATAGTCAGTCCATATGACGGAACGCAGGTTCTTTACCACTGCAAAGATGAGGGGCCAAGTGTCCTGTACAATTTTCAGGTAGGTAGATTTATTAAGCGGTGACCGTCCCAAGGACCGTTTTCAGTCCGTCTCCTTCAACACTTCTAGTTGGCGGGCAGGTGACCCGATCTGTCCATTCCAAGCGGGAAAGAGAGGACAGGTTACCCTCTGCTTAAGAATATCACTCTCCATGTTAAGTGTAAGATACTTAAAAAGGTAGGTGATTATCGAAAAGTTCATGTGGCGCTTATAATCTGAAGGACTAAAGTTAATTTTGGTCAAAAGTATGAACTTTCAACTCCAATGATCCACTAGAATAGGAGCAGAGGCTTTTACTTACTGTTGTGCTGGGGGGGCTGAGAGTCAAGTGATTACTGTTTGGCCGGATAAGCCCCACACGTCACCTTACGAGGTGGGGAGAAGGGAGGCGGGGATAGGGGAGGGGAGCTTGACTGATCCCTCCTTAACAAGCAGCCGGCAATCAGAAATACGTTACCATATACTCGCTTGCTACTCCTATCTGTTGAACTTTTCACTCATATTCCCCATACCAAGACATATAGTCAAGGAGGAAAGAGATTAGGCGAGGAAAAAGTTCTAATACGAAGAGAGTTAGACAACAAATTCAGAGACTTATTCTTGGGGATTAGCATTGAAATTGGGTTGGTCAAATGTTTGTTAGTGGGATGAATTCTAAAGGACCTGCCTAGTATGGCGCCAAACAGGCCTGCTGCAGTGTTCCTCCTTTCTTATGTTCTTATGTTCTTATGTACTGACTGTCACGACTTACCAGTCAGATAATTGATTGGATGACCATTGATAATACACAATATGTAACTTTAAAAGCTTGAGTGCCAATGTCACCTTTAAGAGGCAACTGTTGGGTCCCTTAAAGTGTTAGGTATATCAAAGTTTGTGATCGTTTCTAAAATCTATTCTTTTCCCAGTAAATAAATTTAAGTTTGGAGATACCCCCACACAAGGGGCCAAAACATCACTTTTCTTGGTGAGTATCTGTTTCTGCAGGAGGAAGTTTTAGATTTATAAATTGTACAGAATAGGTGCATGTATTTTGTTGCAGCAGAGCACCTGACACCTACTGCAAGAAACTATACTTCTTTGTAACCTGTAAGTACATGCTTGGCCAAAAATAAGTGTGCTGAGTTTATTTATGCATGTCTTCACGATGGGCCAAGTGTATTGGACATGGCAAATCATGAGCATTTGAAGAACAGTCTCTCGAATGGTTTAGGAACAACAAGGAGGGAATAATCTATCGTGAAGATTGTAGATTTAAATACAGATTTTACAAGATACCATTAATATATTCAAAACTTATGAGATACGTGTGTCTCCGTGGATGAACTTTGTTGTTAAAAGCTTGTTTATGACAATCCCGAAGTGAAGGGCAATTGTGCTGTATATTGACAAGTCATCCTTGGACATAAAATCTAGGAAAGTAAAAGGACTTACGGAGGGGAAGGGTAGGTGAAGCCAGGGTTATGGTCTGATCCCTTAGTCAAAGACATGAGAGTTGACAGAGCATTTCCTTTTCTTTCACTGACGAGTGGAAGGTGATCCTGCTACCTATAATACGAGAGCAGTATCAACTGTTTACACCCCATAACATGAATCAGACGAGACAATGAGCTTCTCGGGTGTGGAATTGTTAAGGGGCTTATTTAAACTTGTACAAGGATGAGAAATGGGGAGCTGGAAAACTTAGTTCATGGGTGTGACGAAAGATCCGCTTGAAGGAAGAACGGCACCTTTAATGTTTACCCACTATTATAGAACAAGTAATCTGGGGCAAGTACCGCATTAGTCCAACCGGTGAACCATTTAGTTTTCAAGTTTACAACGTACGTTGGGAATGCATTTCACAACCAAGTAACCTGAAAGAATGAGGACATCACGAGAGAGTTTTAAAGTAAGGGAACAGTTTGTCCGAAATTATGATGCACGTACATCCAGTTGTCACATTAATATTGTGCGAGGATTTTATTACGATTAATGCTCCTGAACAGAAGGTTGCTAGGTCTTAACGCCAGAACGAAAATCTACCATCTTTATTTTTTGGGAAGGACAATCTGGACGCTTTTTGTCGATACCACACACCGATAATGTTGGTGTAATAGCTGGCGTGACATTCTTTCTAATCTAGGCTTCTTAATCGTTGGTTCAGGTGAACCTTTGCCTTAGGGTTCGATCCCTTATAGGTCTTTATGGAATTCCGTGCCTCCAGCATATAAGTCGCAGCCTCAGACACCTTCAGCTTAATAGGTTAACGTTCCTCTCTAATGAATTTCACCCCCCCCACATTTTGGTCTGGAAGAGCTGTCAGGAATGGTCAGCAACCATGAAGTCTCTAAGAGATTAATAACTGTGATCAATCCTGAACTATACCAAAAGGTTTTTTGAACAAACGAAAGAGTGTTACTTGTAACTGCTCCGACAGTTCTGGCAAGGCTTGTTTAAGGTGGCATACCTGAAATCTTTCATACAAGATTTGTGGTTTTTTTTTGATATGCTTTAAGGATAGCCTTCTTCAGTTGGTTATAATTACATATGATATCCTTGGCATACAAAGTTCCATAGATTACTCAATGCTGGACCAGAAAATAACATCCTATACTGGTATGCCCAGGTGTCAGCAGGCATTCACAGAGGGTTAACGGTATTTTTTTCAAACCTGATTATATGTATGAGTAATGTCTTCACCCTCTGTGAAGGGAGGTAAATAGGTGTTGAATATGTGCACTTGCTGCATGATGTTCAATTACTCCTTCCTCTAATTGTTGCGTAACAGTTAACTTTTTATTCTCTAATTCAAGGGAGGATTTTTCGTAGCTCGCGATCTTTTTTTCTCTGCAGCCCCAACAACCCCCCCCCCCCCCCTTCATTATTAGCTTTTTCCTCTCATTCTCTAGCTTTTATCCTTCAACTTCTCTATTTTCCTCAAGTTCTCTTACCTAACTTGTTCCTCACATATTTTAGCTTCTCCTCACGATCACGTCTATCACGCCCTTTTTTTCCTTTTCCTTTCTTTTCTGTTGTGATTTTTCTTTCATTTCGATCTCTCTCCTTTTTTATCTCTCTTTCTTCTCTCCTCAATTCTTTCCTTCTCATTCGTTCCTGGATTTAGCACTCATGAACAGCTAAATGTTTCCCCGTTATTCCGAACTTACTCCAGCGCTCATCCAAAAATGATTCTCCATACTTGCAAGATTAACAAACTACCAGGGGAAAATGAATAATGGATATATCAATGAAACTGAGGGTTCAATCCTTGCTCTGCTCATAACTAAATAATCGGAGGGTTGATCCTGCTTCGAATAAACAGTGTGTGTGATGAAAACGAGGGTTCTTATGCCTGCTCGAGGATAACAATAAGTAGAATGGGGGTCCCTTAGGACATCCGCATTCTTCTCACCAAAAAAAAAAATCAAGAGTGTCTCTTACAATCAGTTCCGTGATATAATCAAGAGGTCAATGAAATAAACTTTTTGTCACGGAAAAATCTCGGGGTCCTAGTGTTATTCCTCCAAATCGTTTCAAGCTCAAGATATAAAGGAGGCAGAATTAACTAGAAACATACTATGCCTTGATTGACTTACAATAAATTGAGACTATAACAATCGCCAAATCATTTAAAGACCTGTACTGTAGTCCTACCTGAGCAATAATTATCATGGGCTGGTTGATACACCGGTCTGTGGTATGCGGGTTGAAGTTCCATTGGTAGATTCGAGATGAAGTCAAACCTTGGATGCAGTCGAGTTGATCCTGGCAAGGTCGCCACTTGTTAAGCTTACTCAGACCCTGTAACAACTTCAAGACGTCATTTCCAAAGGCTGGCTCTACTTCAGGAAAAGTATTGAATTGAAACAAATAATATTAATTCACTATGATAAACACTTGTTGTATTTATTATATGCAAAGATAAAACATTTGATAAAAATGAAAAAATGATATAAAAAGATTGACCAATTTGATTCAACGTTGAATTTACAGTTAGATCTGGGGGTGTCGGTGGGAGGTTGACACACCGTCTTGTAGAAAATGCGTAGGCGGTTTATTGATTGTTGGGGGGGGGGGGGGGGAGAGTTACAGGTGATGGTGACTATACCAGACGACTAGGTTCTTCACAGAGTCTATAGCTTGCAATAGTCAGTCCATATGGACCGAACGCAGGTTCTTTTACCACTGCAAAGATGTGGGGCAGTGTCCTGTAAAATTTATCAAGGTAGGTTAGATATAAGGGTGACGTCCAAGGTCGTTTTCAGTCGAGTATCCTTCAAACTTCTCGTTGGCTGGCAGGTATTCCCGATCTGTCATTCCAAGCTGGAAAGAGAGAGAGGTTACCCACTGCTTAAGAAATCACTTCTCCTCCTGATATGTTTTAAGATACTTAAAAAGGTGGTGTCTATCGAAATGTCTCATGTGGAGCTTTTAAACTTGAATGGACAAAGTTTATTTATTGGTCAAAAGTGTAAGCTCTTTCAACCAATATCCACTAGGATAGGAGCACGAGGCCTTTTTACTTTACAGTTGTGCTGGGAGCTGCGAGTTCGAGTGATTACTGTTTGTCCGGAGCGAGCCCCACACGTCACTTTAGGGGTGGGGAGAAAGGGGGAGGGGTAGTCAGGAGCTAGGACATGACCCTACCTTAAATCTAGCAGCGGCAAATCATTAGTCCATTACATATACTCGCTTGCTACTCCTATCTGTTGAACTTTTTCCCTCACGTAAACATTTCAAAATGAGCAGACATGTCAATATCCACAGGAATGTGAAATCCGTGACAGAGAAGGAAGGATATGTACACTTCAACCCTCACACACCATCCTCAGCCTGAAAATAAGTATTTGCCAAAGATGATGTAAAATGTATTCACTGTGTTCTATGCTCCATGCTTGTGGATTTACTCTCCTCACTGATCATTATATATTTGAAAAAACTTCGCAAGTCCATTGGTAATAAGACAGGTTAGTCGATGATACCTCACTTGTAACGACCATGGGAAACCTTCTGGGTTCATTATAGGACTTGTAGAACAAATTTTCTAGGCAGCGAGGTAATATGTGGTACGGTGAAATAAATCTTCTTCAAAAGGCCTGGGGGTAAAAAAAAAAAAAAAATATCAACATATAAAATGTTACTACAATGACTAAAAACTAAATCCACAAACCTTGAGATTTGCCCCACTTCAACCATTATCCAGTATCAGACTTAATGATGGGCTATGACTGACCAAATACTGTATCTTTATTTGGTGTTACTGTAAAAAGTCAAGTCATACAACCAACTCGCAAAATACAGACTAATAAATCAATTCGATGTTTAACATACTTTAATCATTTAGCTTATTGTGGAATATGTTTAAATAAACCCATGTAAAAGACAGGACATGAATTACACAGCAAGTCTGTGCAAAAACTAGCAGCTAGAGCTAAAGTAGCAGGACCAGCAGTATAACTAGCAAGATCTTGTGCTAAAAACTAGCTCGTTTTACACTTGTGTTTATGATTGTTCAAGTATATGTTTACACTCCCATTTTTGCAGGTGTTACTGTTGGGTTAAAAGTGTTCATCCCTAACAAGGGGAGAATTCACATGTTACATCAATATTTCAGGAATACTTAAACTAAGAGTATATGAATTGACCAAACCTTGTACACACAACTTTTAATGTAATAAATGTTTTGTTACACAGTTTTATGCAAATATAGAAATTTGTTTAGCAATTTCTATATTCAAGTTGAACCATGGTTATTGGACACATCTATTAAACACACTCGGGCAAGTACGGGACGCCCGACAACGAAAGACATCGTCTTACGATATCTTCGAAAACGAAGCGTTTGAGCGTAAAAAATTTTTTGGCCCGACCAATGATGAAAAACTCGACCAAACATTGATTCGTTCCCCGAACGAATCCACATGTCCCTATCGGACTGTGGGGCCTTAGCTGCCCAGTACGGTCCATCCACCATACATTCGGTACATTTTGTTGATTATTCCAGTGTTTTTAGTTCATGTAACTGCAAAATAAACCACATGGGCCCCAGAAAGCTATAGTGCAGCCCTGTGGTAAAAAGGCTTGACATTGCAATTGGGAAAATGGAGATCATCACAAAGTACGAAATTGGACAATGCGAGCTGGCCCGGTTGTATAAACAAACCCACAAAAATCACCATTGCTACTATCTTGGCCAACAGTTAGGCACTTCAAGGATGCTTGTGGTTGGCAAAAGGTGCAAGTATGTTATTCCCCCCGGAACCACGATTGTACAAGGAATACTCGAAGATGTTGACGTTATTGCTTTTTTTTTTTACTTGTGTGGGTATAAAACGAAAAAATATCAAGAGATAGCATCTTGAAGCAATCATATGTGGAAAAGGCAAGGCCAGTTTGCATGTGATTTATTAAAAAAAATGCCATGCAAACTAGTGGTGATGCGAGAGTGAATTTAAAGGCCTGCAACAGGTTTGGTTCGTGTGATTGATATTTAACCCCTTCAACGGTTCCCAAATGTATATATACGTTCACTCGCGCAGACTTGTTGACCAGACTGAGAAAAAAAAAAAAATTTGACTTGCTTGAGAATAAAAAAAAAATTTAAGAAGTCGGTACTTACAAAGGCAAGAACCAGAAGCTGGCACTGGATGGCTCATGTAACAGCAACTGAGTACTGCCGCTGCAGAAGTGTTTGCCGATATGCTCTTTTTTCTATTTTCATTTTTTATATAATTTTTATGTTCCGAAATTACAATTAATAGTAGTTTTGCATTTTATACCAGTCTTTCTTTTTTTTTTTTTTCCCTTTGTTCAGACACTTAGTTTTAGGTATAAAACTGTACTGAAATTGTCACATAAACAACCACTGACAGGTGGACATTTACACCATGCCTTGGCCCATTTATATTGTCTTGGAATATATACAAAGTATTTATACGTCCCGCAATGTTTCGGAATGGGCGAATTATATAATAACAATGAGGAAGAGGAGGAGGATGAGGAGAAGGAGAAGGGAGGAGAAGACGTTGCCTTGAAGCATGAAAAACATAAGTCCACCCCTGACAGGCTGACGTAAGAGTAAATCTGATAAGAGCTGGACGTTGATGAGCATACTGAAGGTGCAGAAGATATAGAAAGATTACGGGCGGCGACATTTGATGTAGCTTCGCCCTCACTTTGTTTTCGCTGGTACAACAAACATGTGCGTATTTGTTGTCTCAGTCCCTGTCTATTGTGTATCCGTTCTAGCTCATGTCTGCAGTGAGACACAAGATGCTCGTCATCAACTTTATCCTTATCTTCAAGCAGAGTACAGCACTATCTGGATTTTAAACAAAACGATGGTTATTTCTCCTCATTATGCACTGCATGCTGCAGGATTTTTCTTTTTATATGGTGCATACCTATTCGTCTCTTTACCTAGGCTCAAATTTACCACTCGCAGATTATACTGACGCAGCTGAGTTTAAATGTCTAGTACTATGGCAGGACTGGCTTCAAACATGGATAGAAACATTGGGCAAGACCATCCCCCCAAAGGGTTAAAACATAAAAAAGTGTGTGTCCCAAAAAGGCCCGATTATATGAAGGTTATGTTCCAGGTTACAACGTAAAATGAAAAGAGTGATAGCACAATTTCCTTAGATGTCAATTAACACAAGAGTAAATTAATCCCACAAATTTGCGGTTCCAATATCACGGCTTCAGTATTTTGCGGATCTTTTTCCATAGAACCTAACTATTAATGTTTGCAAAAAATTTTGGGTATAATTGAAAATGTCCTAGGTAGATTAGCAACCGCGCCCAGGACGGTACTACAATCCTGCCAAGCGAGTGTTTAAAAACGAAAGCTGTAAATCATTCACATGATTAGTATGATTGTTTGTGTCTTTCTGCCTCTAAACCATGCGTGATTTAGGTACGTCTGCATACTTCTTACTTACACTTAGAGTAACATTTGTATCGCATTGTAATAAGCATATACCTGTTAAAAAAAAAAAAGCAGAAAGAGAGAGGAATGAGCGTGGAGAGAGAGAGAGAGAGCAGACAGAGAGAGACTGGACAGAGAGAGACAGACAGGAGAGAGACAGGAGACAGACAGGGACAGAGAGAATTGGCCAGCCCTTGGCTTCTGAGCTCGCCACCACAGACTGGAATTGCTTTCTCAGGGGGATGTTGAACCAAGGTGAAAGCCTTTCATGGACCAATCCTTAATCTGCAACAAGAACACATTCCTCACCGGCAATATGTGACGCCATGCCTACAGATCAGCCTTGGTTGGTTTCGTTGTAGAGAGGCTGTACTGCTAAGTACAAAGCATGGCGAAGGATAAGAGACATCCTACCACTATAACTGGAACTTGCAAATTGCAAGCCTGTATGGCATATGGGTGATGTTCAACTGTGGCCATGCTAAAATGGGGAGGTGGACACTTAAAGAAAGTTGCATCAGTTGGGTTGGCTCCAAAACTGGTGGCCCTGGTCAAGGACAGACAAGGTTATCTGCTGATGATCTTATTTCCACCTCTAAATCGATCAGGATGGGAGACCTCCCTCTACTAGTGTCAAGAGAAGGGGACCTCGTTTGTGAACACATTTGCTACCAAAATGCAAGTTCCGGATCCAGCAAAGGGACCCTCCTTGGTAGCTGCAAGAACTGTGTCAAAATGTGCAGTGGGTGACAATAAGGCAGGAGGGGTGCCCTTCTATATTAAAATCACTTGACAAAGAAAAGGCTGTGGGCCCAGACATGTTGGAGCCCAAGATTGTTGATAGAGATGTGCAGACCAGATAGCAGCACCTCTAACTCGCAATCATTCTAGCTCTGACCTAGTACAGTGTAAAATGGCCACTCCATGGAAAGAGGCAAATGTAGTACCTGTCACAAAAAGAAGAGCACGAGCAGAAATCAGCAACTACAGGGCCAGTGACACTCCTTTCATCACTGGTAAGATCCTGAGGACATAATCTCATCAAGACAAATGACAGATTTTTTGAACTACCAATCACTACTTTTGTGATCGTCAATATGGCTTTCAGGAAAGGTTACTCTGCTGCTGTTCTGTTGTTAAAACCTCTCCCATAACGTGGCACAGTCACTGGATGAATCCAAAGTCAGCTGTGTGGTAGACTTGGACATTGCTGGCGCTTTCAAAAGGGTGTGGGCACCAGGGACTCTTAGCAAAACTTCAAGCACTGGGAATGCAGGCTCTACGTATGTCTCCTCAGTGATTACCTTCATGGTAGATCTCGAAGTGTAGTCTCAATGGAACGGAATCAGCATGGCATCCTATTGGGGCAAGCGTTCCACAAGGAAGTGTGCTGGATCACGGTTATGGATGTTACGTCAACGACCTTTTCATCTCATCCAGAACTCTCATGGCATTACGCAGAACGGTTGTACAGGACATTCACTTTATCCAAGAGAAGAATTGCCAGCTGGCTCTAGCTCACATCAATCACAGCTGAGAGCTATATTCAGCTTGGGAAAATAGATGGCAAGAACTCATTTGCACCTGAGAAAACGCTAAATGATGAACGTCTCTGGCTCCTTGTGGTAATGCTGGTGCAGTAGTATGGTTGGAATGGGACGATGTGGCACCTGGAGAGTAAGTTGATATCTTGGGTGTGAAATTTGACTCCAATACTAACCATGAAGAACCATGTTGTAAATCTTGCAATACAAGGAAGCCAGGAGAGTTACAGCACTTCGCCGTTATCCTCGCATTGCTGGACAAGGGGGGGTTTAATGGGGTGTTGCAAGTTCCTGTACGAGGCACAAGTACGCTCACCCATAGTGTAGTGCTCCACTTTCTTGGTTTGCCTGCCCCCATCTCATCTCGCGAGCTTGCTTGTCAGAGTAGAGAACAGAGCACAGACGTCTCTCTCTCGCCTGTGGACCATCCTGGATAGATCTGTCATTTCAGCAGAGCCTTAAACATAGGTGGGATGTGGGTGGCCTTACTGTTATGTACAAGGCATTATTGTCAAAATACCACACTTTTGGATCCACTTCTTGAGGGACAAGCGTGAAACAGCTTTATGCACAAGACGGCAGAAAAGCAGCAATTCACTCTGGCTGTAACCTTCTCCAGATAACGTAACTCCATCTGAGTATCACACAATACCCAGATGATCGAGTTATGGAACACATTGGACAAATAATGATGTCAACGAGATACGTCAGTTGATCAAATGAAAATGACTGGGCCAAGATGGCTCCAACTCATCCTTTCCTACTTGTATGTCTCATAACAATAAAAAAATTGCTTTTCAAATGAGCCTGATGTAGGTAACGCGCTCTTAGCTTGCCTCAATAAAGTTAGGAAACCTTAACTGTAAATAGCTGTCTAATAAAGTACGGGATCCTTAACCTTGTCAAACCCTGTGTAGTAAAAAAAAATAAAAAAAAAAAAAAAGACAGAAGAGACGAGGGACAGACAGGAGAGAGAGGACAGAGAGAGAGAGAGAGAGAGAAATGAGGAGACGAGAGACGAGAGAAAGTAGAGAGAGAGAGAGAGATGAGAGGGGGAGGAAGAGAGAGAGCAGAGAGAGAGACACAGAGGAGAAGAGACACAGAGAGAAGAGACAGAGAGAGACCAGAGAGAGAGACAGAGAGAGAGCCAGAGAGAGAGTGACAGGAGGACAGAGAGAGAGATGAGAGAGAGAGAGAGACAGAGAAGAGAGAGAGACGACAGACAGAGAGGAGTGAGAGAGAAGAACAGACAGAGAGTGAGGGACAGAGAGAGAGACCCAGAGAGAGAGAGAGAGAGAGACAGAGAGGCGAGAGAGAGAGAGAGACAGAGAGTGAGACAGAGAGACAGAGAGAGAGACAGAGAGAGAGAGACAGAGAGAGAGACGAGCGACAGAGAGACAGAGAGATAGACAGAGAGAGAAGAGAGGAGACCAGACAGAACAGACAGAGACGAGAGCGGAGAGAGAGAGAGAGAGACAGTGAGAGGAGAGACGGAGACAGGGGAGAGACTGAGAGAGACAGTGACAGAGAGAGAGACAGGCGAGAGACAGAAGAGAGAGACAGAGAGAGAGACAAGACTGACAGAGACTCAGAGAGAGAGAGAGAGAGACAGAGAGAAGGAGAAAGAGACAGAAGAGAGAGAGGACAGAAAGACACAGAAAGACAGAGAAATATATGTTAATATACTGTAGTATATATACATTATTTTGTGTGTGTGTGTGTATATATATTTTTTTTTTATTATCACCTGGCCGATAATATATATATTATATTGGCAGTTTTGGAGGGATTGGTTGTGTCTTTTTATACGTACATTGGGCCCTCGTTTTCGTAATTTCGTTCCTGGAGCGTTACTATTATAAACGAAAATTTACGGATTCACGATATCAATTTCCCATAAGAAATACTTTGTAAATACAATTAATTGTTCCTGACACCCAGAAGTATTAAAACAAAAAATTTTTTAACATTGAATATACATGTAGTAGTACTCCAAACCCAATACTCAATGGGAAATGATGATGAATCATTAACAGCATAACACTTACTTTACTGGAGATTCTTTTAGTGTCTGGGAGGGAGGTATGGAGGAGAGAGAGTGAGGATTGTTTATTGTAGGAAGGGGAATTCCCCTGTCCATCAAACACCTCAGGTACATTTGCTTTTCTGGGGTTGCTTCTCTTTGTTTTTAATTCCAATAGGACACAACTTGAGTCACTGGGTGTCCTGTTCACAAGAAATAACTGTTGGAGAGAGCTCTGTTCTGACATCTCTAACACTTCCCTAAAATGGCCCAAGACTTTGTCAATGTACATTTTGCCATACCTGGCTTGCAACAACCTGTTAGGGTGATGTTTCTCCATAAAGCTTTCCATCTTACCCCACATAGTAAAAAATCTCTAATTTCTGTAAGAAGGCAACCTTATTCCATCTCTCTTCCTCCTCCTCTGCAGAAGGATTCTGAGCTGCAATTGTGTTGCTTTCATGCTGAAGCTCTTGCAGGCTCACCTCAGTGGTGAGCTCTTCATTGTGGTCTTCCACCAATTCTTCCAATCCTCCTAACTCAATCCAAACCCATGGAAACTCCCTGTATGCCACAATTGATAAAAGCACCCCCTGCATAATGAAAAAAAAAAAACAGACCGAAATTTTTTCGTTTAAAACGGCAACTTTGCAGTTTTTTATTTTTTTTATAGTTGTGTTTTTGCAATTTTTTGGGTCTCATTTGATAGAATGGAAGTTTAAACTGCAGAAATAGGGATTTTTTTTAGGGTTTTAGTACAAAAAAAGGTTTAAAACTGAGCTCAAAGTACAAAAAATGTTAAATTTTTTGAAATGATCAAGGAAAAACAAATGATCTCAAACTTTTTAATACCCCTCGGTGGTAAAAAAATTTTTTTTAAAAAAAGTGGTTATTATTTGTACAATTTTACAATATGCCTAAAATAAATCTTCTATTTTTTTTTGGGTTTGAATAAAAATTCATTATGTGAATTAAAAATCAAAATGGAATTCTTTTGTAAACCTGAAAATGTAACTAAGAACAAGGAAAGTTATTTATGCCAGGAACGCCTGCATTGTTTATTTTTGACCCTTTTTAAAATTTGGAATTTTTTGAACTTTGCACAAAAAATTTGGGGCCAAATTCCCAAATTTTCCAACCCTATTTTGTAGTTGAAACAGTCAGTTGGCGTTTTTCTCGTCCATCGCAGAAAAAGCAAACTGTGAAATACTAAGAATTTTGTTGACTGGGAAAAGGGTAATTGCCTAAAATGCGAGTCAAAGTAAAAAAACATCACCGATGCGTAAAACGCGACACATAAAAATTTCAGAGGCAAAATTTCGCTTTTTTTCCAAAAATTTCTACTTTTTTTTTCATTACCTTTCAAAAAAGATTCTCTACCATTTCATAAGAAAAACCAAATATTTTTTAAAAATTTCTTGGGATGGTGACACTTCGAAATTTGGTTCTGGACCCAAAAGGGGTTAAAGTATTTGTGTAACATTATAAGCTCCCAAAAGCACTAAAATGCAGGGCTTTCTTCTGCTTAACTAAATTATTAATGATATTACATTTTGTATACTCCCCAAAGAAAAAAAGTTGTTTTTTAAAATTTTTACACAACATGCCATTTCCCCCCCCAAGTAAAGGGTTTACACAAAAAAAAAAAATTTAACCATCTTTCATCCAAAGATGTTTTACCAGCACACAAACCCACAGTTCAAAAAACCCTTTATAAACCCAAAAAACCCCCATTAAACCCACCCCACGACTAAAAAATTGATTTCCCCGTTTTTTTTTTTTTTAAAGCCAGGGTTTGGGACACCCAACAAGCTGGGATGCTTGCATGTGTGTCAGAGAGAGTGAGGGAAAGAAAGGATTTTTATGATTGGGGGTTTTGATGAGAAAGGTAACACTAATGAAAAAATTCGGGGAAATTGGTTAGCCAACTCTGTCCTGAAGGGGAAGTACAGTGGCGCACCGGGAAAGGGTGGGATGGTAGCATTGAAAAGTCATCAGAACTGGATGTCGCACACTTCCAGGAAGACTGTTTTTTTTTTTTTTTTTTTTTTTTTTTTTTTAAAGATTTGGGGAGAGGGAGGGCACCCCCCCCAGCACATCAAATTAAAAAAACACTTCTCCACCCCCTGTATTCTTAAGAGTGAAAGGCCTAAACCCGTCAACTTAGCAATTTTTACTGAAAAAACCTTAAGACCCCCATAACAATCGTGCCATATACGGAGCCTCTACAAATATCCCAAAATTATTATAATTTAATAACAAAATAACAAAACCAAATGAACAAGCACCCCCATCTCCTACCGGGAGACTTCAACATTAAACTTGGTCAATAGATGCCCACCCAAAACTGTTTTCATAAACAATAGAACAACCCCACTGTCCCAACTAAACAAAACCAAACCGGTAAATGTACAAGTGCAACAATAACGCCTTTTTTTTTTTTTAAAAACCGGTCGTATCCCCCAAAGGGCAGGGTACCCAAAAGAAAAACAAAATTTTTTCTTTTTAAATTTAGTAATTTAACAGGAGAAGGGGGTTTCTAGGGCCCTTTCTCCCGGCATTTTAGTGCCTCTTACAACACCATGGGTTACGGGGGAAAATTTTGTTTCACTTCCCCAGGAGATAAGAGGAAATAAAAAAGAACAAGAACTAGAAAGAAAATAGAAAAAATCCAAGGGATGGTTATATAGCTTTTACTGTATGGTAGTGTGACCTAATGTAATAGAAGTAGCAAGACGTACCTGAAATCTTTCACTTTAAGAGACAGAAAAAAAACACCAGCAAACCTACCACAGTAAAACAATTACAGTTTTTTGTTTACACCGCTTTGGGAGACGGTAGTACCCCCTGGGAGGGTTTCTGTTACCAACCCAAATCCTACAATAACGACCCCATATGGACCAAAAATACTAAACTCCCCTTAAACCAGGATAACACAGACACACTACGACCATCCTGACCTTCCTCCAAAAAAAAAAACTTAAACAACCAATTAATAGAAGTTCTCCTTTAGACTCCATGCAAGGCATCAAACAGTAATTTCACAACATTAAGCATAGTGGGGTGGGCCCACAAATTTTCCCCTGCCAATAAATCGATAATTGGAGATTCTAAAAAAAAATTTCAAAGGTTAGTGGGCGAATTTAGGAAAGTTGTAAAGGTAAAAATGAAAGGAACACAGAAAAGATAAATTTAGAGAGATCAAGATTTTTGTAAAGAAAAGTTGGATGTCAAATTGGGGAGTAGTTATGGAAGAATAAATGTTTTCAGATATTTTGGGGGTTGACGGTCACAATGGATTTTTGAGGGAGGTTAATCATAGAAATTTATGAAGAAAAAAGGGGAGTGGTGCATTTTAGGTAAGTGGAGGGAAAAAATGTTTTCAGGAGGGAAAGAAAAGGGGAAAGTATAAATATAGAAATACCAACATCTTAAGGGTGTGAAGCTTGGGGTTTTAAACATACACAAATAACCCCCACTAAAGAGAGGGGCTTACGACGACGTTTTGGGGCCCACTTTGGGCTATTTACAAACCAAAAATAACCCGAAGTGGACAGACCCGGGTATATTAGGCAGGAAGAGGTAGTGGGGTCGGTAGTATGGTACTAGAGTGGTGGGTTAGAAGTGGGGTGGTAGTAGTGGTGGTGTGGGGGGGTAGTATGGTAGTGGGGTAGTAGTGGTGGTGGTGGGGTGGTAGTAGTGGTGGGGGGTGGGAAATAGTGGGGTGGTAGTAGTAGTAGTGGTGGTGGGGTAGTGGTGGGGAGGGAAGTAGTGGTGGTGGGGTTTGGGAAAAGGGGGGGTGGTGGGGAAGTAGTGGTGGTGGAGTGGGGTAGTGGGGTGGAGTGGGGTAGTGGAAGTAGGGTGGGAGTAGTGGGGTGGTAGTAGTGGGGGTGGGGGTGGGGGGGTGGTAGTGGGGGTGGTGGTATAGTGGTGGTGGTGGGAGTGGTGGGGGTATAGTGGGGGTGGTGGTGGTGGTAGTGGTTGGTGGTAGTGGTGGTAATGGTGGTGGGGGTAGTAGTGGGGTGGGGGTAGTAGTGGTGGTGGGATATGGTGGGGTGTATAGGGTGGTGTAGTAGTTGGGGGGGTAGTATGGTGGTGGGGTAGTGGTGGTGGTGGGGGATGGTGGTATTGGTGGGTGGTGTAGGGTAGAGTGGGGTGGGAGTAGTGGTGGTGGTAGTATGGTGGTGGAGAGTGGTGGTGGGATAGGGGGGTGGGTGTAGTGGGGGTGGTGGGAGTGGTGTGGTGGAAACGTGGGGTTTGGGGGGCAGGGTGGGGGTGGCAGTGGTAGTGGTGGGGCAGTGGTGGGGGTGGCAGTGTAGTGGTGGTGGGATGGGATTGGGGGTGCGGTGGGGGTGGTGGTGGCGTGGGGGGAGAGAGGGGGTGGTGGGAGCAGTGGTGTGGTGGTAGTAGAGTAGTGGGTTAGTGGGGGTGGTGGTGTATAGGAGAGGGGGTGGTAGTAGAGTAGTATGGTAGAGTGGTGGGGTAGTGTAGTGGGAGTTGGGGGTTGTGGGGTAGTGGGTAGTGGGGGGGGTTAGAGTGGGGGGGTGGGGTGGGGGTGTGGGGGGGGGTGGGGGGGGTGGATAGTGTATGGGGGTGGGATAGGGGGTGGTGGGTGGTAGAGTGGGGGGGTGGTGGTGGGGTAGTGGTGGTGAGGGTAGGGTGGTAGTGTGGTGTAGTGGTGGTAGTAGTGGTAGTAGTGGTGGTGGTGGGGTGGGTGGAGTAGGGTGGTGGTGGTTGGTGGGAAAAGGGGGGTGGTGGTGGAGAGGGGGTGGGATGGTAGTAGGGGGTATAGGGTATAGGGTGGTAGTAGTGGTATATGGTGGGGTTGAAGGGGTGGAGTGGGTTGGTGGTAGTGGTTAGTGGGGGGAAGGTAGTATGGTGGGGTGGTAGTATGGTGGGATGTATGGGGGAGGGTAGTGTGGGTGGAGTAGTGGTGGGGGTAGTAGTGGGGGTGGTGTAGTTGGTGGGAGTAGTGGTAGTGGGGTGGGGGGTAGTGGTGGGTGGTAAGTGGGGTGGTGGTAGTGGTGGTGGGAGTGTTAGTAGTGGTGGTGGGTGGTAGTGGTGGTGGTGGTAGTATGTGGGGGATAGTGGTGGGGGGGTAGTGGGGGGTATAGTAGGGGTGGGAAATATGTGGGGGTGGTAGTGTATGATGGTGGTGGTAGTAGAAAAGGTGGTGGTAGTAGTAGTGATGGTGGTGGAGTAGTGTGATGGTGGGGTAGTGTATGGGGGTGGGGGTAGTATGGTGGGAGTAGGGGGGTTTGTAAGTGGTGGGGGTGGTAGTATTGGGGGAGTATGGGTTTTTTGGGGATATGGTTTGGTGGTGTAGA
>NW_026507323.1:0-21904 GCF_026875155.1 Cherax quadricarinatus
TTCTCAAAAAATGAAAAAATTTTCAAAAATAAAAAACAGACATAATCAATATAAATTCATCGTATTTTCCTTATCCTTGATCTCTAAGTGCACTTCCATTAGGGACCTCTTGGGAGTCTTTGTACACAGAGGTACTGCGCTTTTTGTCTTGAATGTAGGGAAGGGTGACACTATCCCTCGCACTAACTCTCCGCTTTTATTACACTCTCATACATCACATGTACACTTCCCTCTCATTATGCCCAGTGAACATACACCATTATCAAAAAACCGGGTCATTCCACACTCGTATCTATCAATAAAACCCATCGGTTATTCATGATGGCTTACTGCCTTAATCTTCCTGTGATTGAAAAAACACCCTATCAGTTTTCACTTTTTTTGGTATTAAACCCCCATGCAACTCAGTTTTTTCACATCACCACACTCATTTTCATAATGGCTGACAATTTGGGTTGATGTACTCTTTTGCAACCCTGTAAATTTTTTTCCTCGTGGGCTCAAGTTGTTTTTTCGAACACCATTGTTGTTCTCCATACTGTTATGCCGCTGTGTTGTGTCCACCCCGCAAGACTAGCTTCATCGGAAGTTGAAGTCCCGATCAGCTGGTCGGGGGTGACTACGCTACTCGCCAGAAAGGTGTAAAACACCAGCAGCTTACTAGTGTTGATAGCAGACGTAGTGCTCTTTTATGTACCCCAGAGTGATCGCTAACCATATTGTCTGAGTTCGGATGGGTCGTATTCAGAATGAAGTATCTGGTGGGGCCTATTCCCTCATATGGGGGGGGATGGGTGAGGGGGAAGCCTGGGGGGCTTGGCTGTGGGCAGCTTTTTGCTTTTGCAGTCAACTGAGCAGCTGTGACTCCTGGAGTCTTACAATTGAACTTTTAATGAACGGTCGGGTTTTCTTGTATTCTGCACTGGTGAGAAGGATGGGCCTTGGGGACACACTGCCCCCATGTGACTTAGATGAGCATTTCCAAGCAATGTGACCCCCCGCGCTGACACTTTTAGCATCTCGGTGAGGTCTTTGTACAAAGCTATTTTGTAAACCCTGTTAAGCGCTGCCGAGAGTAGATTATGATGGGGGAGTCCCCTTGACCAATCCCTCAGCCAATATCAGATCATTTGGAAGTCGACGAGGGTTTTGCAACTTGATTGACAACAGGGGAATTTTTGGGTCCCTGTATTATTGAATTGTGGATAACAATAGACTTTAGGGGTCTTGGGGGGGCGCTTTGGGGTTGGATGTTAGCTATTTATGAGAAGAAGTTTTTATGAACGTTTTGGTCGTTAGAAACAAAAACTTTAATTTTATCCTCGTCATGACGAAAGCGAATCCAAAGGGTTTTTTTTTCTGGGTTGTCTAATAAACCCTGAAAAAACCTTTAAACTTGACCTAAAACCTCAGTGTTAGCGGGGAAAAATCAAGCCAAACCGTTCTGCAAGGGGTTGTTGTTGCTCCCCGTTTTTTCTTGCAGCAATCTCCTTTGAAATCCTCTTTCTTTTTTAAAAGCCCCCTTACTTCAAAACGTACGAATTCTCCTTCACCATCATTTACTTCGTTCACAACCATTGGTCACTTTTAGGTTTACTGCTTGGGGATGGAAGAAATTTTTGTTTCTTTTTTTGGGGGGGTGAAACGCCTTTATTCCCTAAAAAAGAGAAGGGGGCAAGGAAGGGGTATTCACCTCCCCTAAACACAAAGGGAATTTTGGGTGTATGGCCCCGGGTTTGCAGTTCGATTTTCAAAGGGCCCTTCACCCGGGGCCCACAGTCGTCTCGAGAGTTACAAACACTGTTTTACCCTTTTTAATTACTCCCGCCCCCGCACTTAAAACATCAGCACACGTGTCTTGGGAAAAGACAGACAAAATTTTTTATACTTAAAACTAGGTTTTTTCAAAACACCCAAGGATGGCCGAACACCGTGAACGTTCACAAAGGGATTCTGTAACTAGGGCCCTTTACTGGCTGGCTTGGGGGCGCTGTTTTTTCCTGGATCAGCCTTTAAAATCGCCCTTATCCCATATGTAGATTTAAAGGCGACGAGTTTTTACCAGAGCCCCCACGCACCATTCGGGGGGGGGGAAGGGAGGGGGAAAGGGGTAGGGGGGGCTTTGACTGAAACCCCACATTAACAAGCAGCCGGCCGTCAAACTATCACTTTAGGGGTGGGGGGAAAAAAGGCCCCGGGAAAAAGGCGGAAGCTTTGACTTACCTTACCTTAATAGTAGCCAGCAAGCAAAATATCACTTTGAGGGGGGGGAAAAAAAAAGGGGGAAAAGCGGGAGCTTGACTTACCCTAAAATTAACAATACCGGCAATTTAAAAATATTGTTTCATTTTACTACCTCTCTACTCCATCTTTTGAACTTTTCCCTCACACTCCCCCCTACCAAATTATCGTCAAGGAGTATAAGAAGAAAAGGCGAGGAAAAAATTCTAACATGTGGAAGTCGCGTAAGGCAACAAATCTTCTACTGACTGTCACGACTTAAACCAGTCAGAGAAATAATTGGATGAACCATTGATATACACAATATGGAACTTAAAAGCCTGGAGTGCCAATGTCCACCTCAAGAGGCGACTGTTGGTTCCCTTAAAAGTTTCTAGGTATATCAAAGGTTTGTGGTCCGTTTCTAAAATGAATTCTTTTCCCAGCAAATAAAATTTAAGTTTGGATGATTCCCCACACAAGGGCCAAACATTCCTTTTCTATTGGTGGAGTATCTCGTTTCTGCGGGAAGGAGTTTCCGGCTTATGAAGCATACAGGGAAGGGAGTACCATTATGGTATTGTAGTAGCACCGCACCTAAGCCAGTATTGGAGCATCAGTTCTTAAACAAAATGTTTTTATTAATATCTGGAATCTTAAGTATAGGGTCTTTCAAAAAGATACTTTTAATCTCATTAAACTTTTCCCGAGCTACGTCAGAAAGTTGAAGAGGTTCCTTCACAGGCTTTTTAAGGAAGTTGGATAAGATGCCTGTTAGATCAGTAAGGTTCGGGATAAACCGTGCATAAAAATTTACAGAACCAGAAAAGCTACGCATGAGCTTCTTGGTTTTGGGGAATTTAAATTCTAATAAAGCTTTGATCTTACTGGGGAGAGGCTGCAGAGAGTTATTAGAAAGTATCAGTCCAAGATATCTAATCTTGTTATACCCAAGGAAGCATTTCTTCGGCTTGGCAGTGAGGCCATGTGAGCGTAACCTACGCAAAACTGATGTTAATGTTTGGTTATGTTTCGCCCCACGTGGATGTCATTACGTAAATGGTTATCAAAATAAACTGAAACATTTGGGCATATTACCAGACCTTTCTCATACAGTCTAACGTAGGTAGCACAGGCAAGTACCCAAACCGAAGGCATAGTTCTAATATTGCATTCAGTCCTTGGTGTGTAGGTAAAGCGGTTTTTGTACTGCTTAGAAGAAGGATTAACCATTACTTGATGATATGCCTGCGCAATATCAATCTCTGAAAAAGAAGGAAGCGTCATAAATTTGTGTAGATCGCTATCATTAAGGGCATAAGGCTCAGCATCCACCGAGTTATAGCATTAAGGGCCTCTGAAGTCAATAGCAAGTTTTATTTGAATTTTCCTCCTTCTTAAACCTATGACTACTGGGTGAACAAGTAGAGATACTGAAGGTTCAATGATCTATAGTTTTAATAATTTGTACTACCTCCTCTGTCAAATGCATCCCTAAGGTGGAACTGAACTGGGTATAATTTTCGTTTGATAGGACTTGTCCGTCATAGTCAATCTTATGGAACTACCGTGGAGGTTAACACCTGGAATATCAGGTAATGGAACGTCTGAAAAGTTACTCACACATTGAAGTAGTTCATGTCTCTTTGTCATCCAAGATTCATTTAATATTAATGGTTGGTTGGTCCAAGTGGTCAAGAGTCATCCCAAGTCCATGGGAGTTCTTCATCATAGTTGAGTTTGAGGTGTCAATTACGGCACACTTTACATTCTTCAGTTGTTTATAAGTTAGTGTGGAAATTCTAAGTCAAAGTTATTAAGGCAGTTATCACGAATTTCTTCGGTAATTAATACTTCTTTAGGATGTTGATATGATAAAGCTTAGGTTTTTCCTTGACTTCTATGAGGTTAATCAAACTTTCCCTCAATTTTCTTAATAATTTATATGGACCGTTCCATGCCTACTATTAATTTATTTGACTTTGATCGGCCAATAAGGACAAGAACTTCACCCCTACTTTAAAAACTTCTCTCTGACTTTTGGAATCAAAATGGTTTTGTACTGGTCCATTGGACAAAGCTTAGGTTTTTCCTAAATATGTCAGAGGGTGCTCAAGTTTCGGATCTAAGGTCAAGGAGAGGAGAAGAGAAAAAATGTTTGAAGTCCTTGATACTCAGCTTTTACCTCCTCATTAGTCCATATAAAGTCATGATGGATGGTCAATGGACCTCTGGCTGTCTACCATAGAGAAGTTTCAAAGGTAAAAAAACCCGAGTCATGGAGTTCCCTCATGGCAAACAAAAAGCAAGGGTAGGTATCGATGCAACTCCTTATGGATAAGGGAGCACAGTTCGTTTAAAATGAACTTGAGATCGAATGCTGGCGCTCAATCCTACCCATTACAGCTGGGATGATAGGGTGTGTGAAGAGAGGCTTCACTCCTAGAAGTTGGTTATTAGATGTTGCATTAAGTCAGATGTGATTTGTGTTCCCAAGGTCAGCAAATTTGACTCTAGAGGATGCCCACTCTGGAGAAGATGGCACTAAAAGGGCTTCAGCCACCTCTGTAGTGGTGATGGTCTTTAAGGGTATTGGCTTATAGGGAACTAGAAGCATAATCAACTAATGTTAATATATATCTATGTCCCCCCCAGAGAAAATGGAGATAAAGTCAAATCGATGTCAATAGTACTCTTTCAAAAGGTACCGTAATATAGGCATTTTGACCTTAGGTACTCGCCCTGGTACCTCGGGAGGATGACAGTTGGCAACTTTTACTCGATCTACAATAGGTAGTGACTTCTGAGGACATTTTTGGCCAAAATAGGTTTTTTCCCTATTTTATTTAAGGTTTAGCGATGCGAGAGAGAATTGTTCCGGCACTGGCAGGTCATGAGCCATTTTAAGAACAGTCTCTTGCATTGACTTTGGAAACAAACTAAGATGGAATTAGTCTTATCTCATTGAATTTAGTTGGAATACTGACTTGTACAAGATACCTTTTATTATTCAAATTTTATTGAAAAGTTTTTCCTTTGGATCACCTGATTTTGTTTTGCGGCATTATGGCTTAATTCTGAAGAGAAGGGCATTTACGTTGTAAATTGACAAAGGAATCCATTCGATATATCTAAAGGCTTTAAAGTCATGGGTAAATCAATGGTTGGACAGTAGGAGAAGCCTGGGGCTTTTGGTCTGAGCCATAGTCTAGACATTTTTGGTATCCGGAGGATGTTATCTTCACTTTCATATCTAACAAGTGAATCGGTGATCCTTAATTCCTCGCTTTCGAGAGTAGCATCACTGGTTTTTTAATCCCACATGAATCTACGAGACATTGTCTCCATCTGAACTTTCGAAGGCTTCTCGACTTCTACGGAGGAGGATCTGAAAACATTATGTCCATCTTTGGTGGGCGGAAAGGTCAACCTCCTGAAGGAGAAAGAAATGGATCCTTTACATTACCTATTAGTCGGGAGCAAGAAGTGTTGGGAGCTAGTACGGCTTCAGACCAAACCTTCTGAACCTTTTTGACATAATGTAACAATGGATGGTAGGAAAAGGTGTCTGTACGGCCCAAGTGTCTGAAAGTTATAGAAGAGGATATGAGTTTCTTTAAGATTAGAGTACAGTTATCAGAAATGCTAGACATGTGCATCCAGATGTCTCGTAAAAATGGTAGATACATTAAGTCCATTAAACTGTTCCCTGAACAGAGGGTGCTCTGGTCATTCAGTCTTAAAAAATCTTCCAACTTTTTCACGGACCATTCTGTGAAGGACAATCTGGAGTTTATGTCCTTAACAACCACACCAAATGACAATACAGGAATAAAGAAGTCATTTTACTTTCCACTTGAGGCTTTGATTTTTAAGGTCTGATGAAACCCTTTGCCTTAGGGTTCGATCCCTTTAGGTCTTTATAGGAATTGGGAGCCTCAGCAATACAGGTCTGGATAGAGATCCTCAGCAACTTCCTCAGTTTAAATCAGGTTACGTTCTCGATGATTGTTCGATCTGATGGGGAAGAGCTTTGTCAGGAACTGGTCAGCAAACCATGATGTCTCTAGAGATTTCATAAACTGCGATCAATTCCTGAATCTTATATCCATAAAGTCGAACAACTCTCGAATAAGGAGTGTTACCTGTAAACTGCCTGAATGTGTGTGTGTGTGTGTGTGTGTGTCTGTAAGGTGGCATACCCGAAATCTTTCCTGTAAGAATTAGTGGTTTTTTGATATGCTTTAAAGGACTTGCCTTCTTCAGTAGGTTATAATTTCATATTGTTATCCTACGACAAAGTTGCCATAGATATTCAAAGCTGTACCAGAAAAATAAAATTCTAACCTGGTTTGCCAGGGTTGTCTCAGCAGGCCATTCACAGAGGGGGGTAGCGGTATTTTCAAACCTGATAATGTATGAATTATGTCTTCCCCCTCAGTTAAGGGAGTGGTAATTAAGGTGTTGGAATAGGTGCACTAGCTGCACGTTGTTCCTTTACGCCTTCATCTAATTGCTGGTGTGAGAAAATTTTAACTTTTTATTCTCTAATCAAGGCGCCTTGTTCGAGCTCGCGTCTTTTCTCTCTCTCTCAATCATGTTCTCTAGCTCTTTCCTCAAATTCTCTTCCTTTTGCTCTTTCCTCAAGTTCCCCTTAATTTGACTTGTCATACACGTACTTTAGATCTTTCCTCACGATCAAGTCTATCACGCTCTTTTTTGTCTTCTCTTCGAATTCATCAATCTCTCCTTTTCCTTTCTCTTTCGATTCCTCTCTCTCTCCTTTCCAATTCTTTCTGGATTTTAGCACTAATGAAAAGATTCTAAAATTTTCCCTGTTCTTCCTTACTTACTCCATCGTTCATCAACACTGGTATTCCTCCATATTTGCAAGATACTTAAACTACTAGGGAAAAATGTAAACGTGTATTAAAGAAAAATGGAGGGTTCAATTCCTGCTCCGCCTCAAACGGTAAATAAATCAGAGGGCTACGATAACCCTACTTCAATTAAACAATTTGTAATTAATGAAAAAGAAGGTTCTATGCCGGACTCCGAGCAAATTGTTAGTAGTATGGTGTCCTTGACCATCCAATATTCTCATCAACAAATCAAGAGTGTCCTACGACAGTTTCCTTGATATATAAAGAGCTCAATGAAACAAAATTGTCACTGGAAAATCTCGGGTCCCTAGAGTCTATCTTCCAAAGTGTTTCAAGCTCACAAGGGAAAGGTGGCAGATTAACTATTACATCCTGCCTGACTTCTGGATTACAATAATTAAGAATATAACAAATCACCAAATCTTTTAAATACCTGTACTGTAGTCCTACATAGAGAATGATTACTCATGGGCTGGTGGTAAACTGTCTCTGTGGTATGCTGCGTTGTTGAGTTCCATTGGTAGATTCGTGATGGAGTTGGAATCTTGATTCTAGTCGAAGTTGATCCTGGCAGGGTCGCCGTTTGAAGGCATACTCAGCTCTGTAATAACTTCAGACTGGTATTTAACAAAGCTTGGCTCCTTCAGGAAAATTAATATGTAACAAGAATAGAAATAATAATTCACAAGATTCAAATTCAAATTCAAATTCAAAACGGTTTATTCTCTATAAGGATTACATATGCTGAGTTTACTTGAAATTTGGTTCTTGTTTGGTTTACATGTAGTAAAATTGTGATTACAGAGTGTACCACTAGAATGCTTAGCATGGCTAGGCATTTTTCGGGCATACTTAGTTTTATTCGTAATTGTAAAATATTTACAAATTATGAGGTATGTTGGTATTATAGCTAAGTGACTAAATACTAGTTTGTGAGTTTAGTATGTGAATGCTTTTGTTTTGGCATACAGTATATTAGTTTCAGTATTGGAGTATATACAGGAATTCATATTTTAAGGACTGAGAGTTAATATTCCTGCTTTTTATGGTCAATGAGTGAGGAGGTGTAAGTGTGAACCACCAGGTGGTTTTGTGTAGTGAGTTGATGGGGTGTATCAGGGAGATAAGATGTTTTCTAATGGTACGTTTTGAAGGTGATGAATGGGTTGCAGTTCTAGAGTTTCTCGGGTAGGGTATCCAGATGTTTAGGGCCACTTTGACATTACATTGAAATTTTGTAAAGGTTTAGTCGGGACATGGGGAATGTCGTAGAGAATGTTGGTTTCTGGTGTTATGCCTGGTGGGTTCTGTCACAACTATCAAGAAAGCGTTTTAGGTCAAGGTTGATTATTAGAGTTTAAGCCCTGTAGATATTAGATTGCACTCAGTAAGTAAGTGTGATGTTACTGAACTGGGGTAAGTTTAGATCTTCTGATGAGTGGGGGGGGGGGGGGTTGTGCTGCCTGGGATGGGTTTGTGATTATTCTTACTGCCAGCTTTTTGTTGGGTTATTATTGGCTTTAGGTGTGTTGTTTGCTGCAGTTGATCCAAGCACAAATAGCATAGGTGAGGTATGGAATAAGATAGTGAGTGGTATAGTGTGAGAAGGGCATTTTGCGGCATGTAGTATCGTATCTTGGAGAGGACCCAACCAATTGGATACTTTTTTGGTTTATGCTGGATATGGTGCTGAAATTCAGGTTGTTGTCAGGTATAAGCAAGGAATTTTCTCCCCATTATTTTCTGGTTAATTAGAGTGTTGTTCAATCTCAATGTAATTTGTGTTCTCCTGCTCTGCTACCAACACATAATATTGTAGTTTGTCAGTGTTAGCATAAGTTTATGGCTGTCATCCAAGTCGATAGTTTAATCAGCTCCTCATTCCAATGGTGTTGGGGTGCAAGATTAGGGTGAGAGATGACATAAGCAAAACATAAAACAATAAATAAAACATGAAAGTATATCCTATTTGAAGAAAACTGAAAAATTCAATGAATAAAATAACATTTAAGATCAACGTATATATTATTGGGGTGTCTGGTGTTGTGGACACTTCGTTGTTGTTGAAACTTAGCCGTTGCTGATGTGGAAGGGGGGGTTGCAGGTGTTGTGACCACCACGGCTAGTTCTTCACGTGTATCGCCGTGAGTATTCTATCCTGATGACAGGGAAGCTGGTTCTTTACCGCTTCAATGTTGTGGGGTTGTCTGCAATTTTCATACAGGTGCCACAGGTAATTAAATCCAAAATGGGGAGTCTCTGGACCGTTAGTCCTTCTCCTATCAGTTCTTCTCGTTTGATTGACAGGGTGACCTCTCTGTCATCCAGCTGAAAAGATAGACAGGTGATCCACTGCTTAAATATCACTCTCCATGATAAGTACAATACTAAAAAGGACGTGGTGATTATTAACAGTCAACTAGTAGAGCAAGACTGAAAGATAAGTTTATTTTTGGTCAAAAGTGAGCTTTCAACCACTAAATCCACTAGAATGCAAGGCAGGCATGTACTTACAGTAGTGTTGGATGCTGTGAGTCGACGCGATTTACTGTCTTGACCAGAGCCCCAACGTCACTTTCGGGGGGGGGGAGGGAGGGGAAGGGATAGTGGGAGCTATACTGACCCTACGCACATTAAAAGCAGGCGGCCGTCAACACTTATTACTTTAGGGGCGGGTAAACAGCACGGTGCTAGGACTACCTTACGTTACTAGTAGCGGCAAGAATAAACTATCACTTTCGGGGAGGGGAAAAGGCAGAGGAATAGCGGGGAGGTAGATGATACCCTCCCTTAACAAGTAGACGGCAAATGAAACTATTGTTACTATATACTGCCTCTCTAATCTCTATTCTATTGAACTTTTCCCTCACATCCAGCAATCATATCCCGGTTGTTTAAATCAGACCAGGTTTCAGTTAATGCAATGATATGCAAAGTTACACAGCACACACTTCCAAATGTAGTTCTCTAATCTTATTTTATGCTACTGCGAAGTGCAAGAATTATCATATGTTTTTTCTTCTGCCATTTTCCTGTTCACCTTTGCTTTTTACACAATTTTCTGATAAATTATCTCGTTACCCGCATTACTCCATTGACTGTTATTATTAAGATTCATAATATCAAAGCCTAAATCAATATATATCCATACATCATTTTTTTTTCATTTCTAAAAACCATTCCTAGTTTTTACGTCATAACAACCCTCAAACTGCGCTAGCAAGAAAACACCTAACTGCCCCTCAATATTAATTTCTAAAATCTAAACATGTCTATTTTGAAATCCATTATTACCAAGATCTCTCTTAGAGAATATCCTCTATACTTTATATACACTTAGTTATTATCCATCTGTCCCCCCCCCCACATCGATCATGTCTCTCTTCCAGTTTGTCTTACAAGTGAATATAATTTGAGGGTCTTTACTCTTTCTTGATAAGGATATGTTATTTTGTATGCTCAGAGTAATACTTTCCCAGAGACGATTTAGGTTTAATAATAACGATCCCAAAATAGGGTTAACAGGAGGGCTAAAGCATCTATTAGGGGAGAAGAAAAAGGGAGTTTATAGGTGCATCAATATGTTCAGCTTAAATGAAGGTGGATGCAGGTTAAACGTGATTATGAAAGTAGAGCTGTTAGAATCAAAGACTAATCGAAATGGGGTTCTTTCAAGTGTTATAGGACGGAGGTGAAGGGAAAAAAGACGAAAGTTAAGAACTTGTGGCAACATTTGGTTATCTTTATTGTAAAAACGTTTCGCCTTCCAGTGGCTCTATCAGTACAGATTCTAGGACATAATTAGAAACAGAACTATATCCAAAAATGAGGTAATCAGTCCCTTAGCTCTCAACACTAACTCCAAGGCTGTGTGACGATTACCTAATCAGGCACTCAGCTTGGAGTTAGTGTTGAGAGCTGAGGGACTGAATACTTCATCTTTTGTATTTGTTCTGTTTTCTAATTATTGTCCTAGAATCTGTTAGGATATAGCCACTGGATGGCGGATAAGTCTGTAATAAAGATTACCAGATGTTGCACAGTGTCTTAACTTTCATCTTGTTGGTATTCGTATACTGCTAATACAATATTACAATCTGGATGATTTAAGCTTCATTTAGCCTGTTAATAATGATATTCTTGCCCATCATCCAAAGTGTAATAAGAATATTTGTTCTAGAGTACAACAACAACTTATTATCTTCACTTGTAAATTATAACATAAGACAATGCAAGCAGCTATAAGTGAACTTGTTACATGACGAGAGGCAAACATTCAATTCAATTCAATTCAATTCAAAGTTTATTCTCTTTAAGGATTACAATGCTGAGTTTTCAGAAATTTGGTCAATTGTTTGGTTTCCATGTAGTAAAATTGTGATTACAGTTGACAAGCGGCACCCCCCCCCCCCCCCCCCCGACCCCCCCCTCCACCCCCCACAAAGCGGCCCAACCCACCATCAAGTGTACCACTAGAACGCTTAGCATGGCTAGGCATTTCGGGCAGACTTAGTTTTATTCTTAATTGTTAAAATATTACAATTATGAGGTAAGTTGGTATTATGGCTAAGTTGACTAAATACTAGTTTAGTGATGTTTAGACAATGATGTGTGAATGCTTTTGTGTTTGGCACAGTACATGATGACACTATTCAGGGCACTTTCTATCTAGGGCGGAATATTGCTGCACACTAACAGCACCTTTCAAGGCGGTGTGAAATTGGCCGACCTAGGGAAAATGTACAGAGTGTGTGTTTTCACGGCGCGATAACAGAGAGAAAACACCTCAATTTACTGGTGTGGAGCGCCTTGAGGTTCCTAAACTGTATTCCCGGAATGCAGGGAGGGAGAGTTAATGATTATTATACACCTGGGAAAATCCTAGAGGGACTAGTACCGAACTTGCACACGAAAAAATCAATCACTTCGAAAGCAAAAAGACTTGGCAGACGATGCACCATCCCCCCCTAATGAAAAGGGCAGGGTTGTCACTAGCCGTTAAAAGAGACCATCACAAATAAGTGATCAGGGGCCCGAGACTGTTCAATGCTCCCTGCACACATAAGGGGGATTACCAACAGACCCCTGGCAGTCCCTTCGCTGGCTTGGACAAGCACTAAAGTCAGTTCTGATCGGCCGGGGCTGTGGCTCGTTACGTTGGTTTGCGTTGCAGGCACAGCCAGCAACAGCCTGGTGGATGCAGGGCCTGAATCCAACCCAGGAGGGCCTGGTCACAGACCGGGCCGCGGCGGGGCGTTGACCCCGGAACGGAACTCTCTCCAGGTAAACTCCCAGGTAAACAGCTTACAGAAAATACAAAACACTGGCATAGATACATAATACTATTGAAAAGCACACGACACAGCATAAAGTAATAAACAGAAATATGAAAACGCACTCACATGTGCTAGGAAGCACACCATATACTAAAAATATTACACCATTGACTTGTATTGAGGCATTAAATGACGGAAAAAACATTCCTAAACTGTATTTCAAAGCCTTAAGATATATCGTCATAACGTTTACATAGGAGACGCACATAATCATGGAGATCACAAAACGTTCACGCACTTGGAACATTACAAATTAGACACAAGGCTGACAGCCGTTTGATTACCACTGAACACTTACAAACTATGCAAATCTCGTAACTCCAAGGCTTTATATTCAAACGGGAAGTCTCTGTAGTCCCATCTCCACCTATATACCAACCTATTTCGACATTTTGTCCTTTAAATCGTCCCCGCTAAAACTCTAAATTCTGCTGTTACCATCAACGTGCCTCACAGCATGGACACGAAAATATATCGGCCACAAACGTATGACACCGCCTCGTTGTACATTGCAAGTCAACCCCACTACATCTTAAACTCAAACACCTGGAGCACTGACAAACTCCACCCCCCCACCTAAACGCAAAAACCCTACTGAACCACTCGTGTACCATACCTAAAGTCTACAGCTAATACACATCATGCAAAGCAGATTCCTCCATCACGCATGCCGGACAAATCCCAGTCTTTTCCCCAAATGCTTTATACAAAACACCCACCAGGATGGCAAGATTACATGTAAAAATGTAAAAACACTCCCGTACTTGAGCAGGCCATAAGACGCAAGGGTTGAACTCACCTCCATATATCACCCCACGCTACATGGGATACATTCTTTCAAATTGATCACCACGACTATCTCCATCCCAGCTTTTCGCACGCTCTCGAGAGAGTAGAGGAATCGCGTACAAGCGGCACGTTCCTATGTTGCAATAATACTAGGAGCATTGTTGCGCACCTAATTAATTCTCCCTCTCCACCACCAGCACGGGTCGTGATACAATTTCACTTAAAACCACCTGCATCCCACCCAGTCGGAGGGGGAAAGGAAACGATGTTCACGTAACATGGGATGAGCCTCTAGAGGAATGGGACCCAACCCTCCCTGATACATTGGTGTCTCCACACCTCTCTGTGAGCCAATCGCAACCTGAACCCACAAAAATCGATAAACTACTATGCATAAGGACATTTGACGTCCCCCTGCAACAGAGGGATAAGTGCGCAACCTTGCCTATTACTCTTGCTATAAAGCAGGACATTAATGGACCACCGCCCTCTGATGCAGGGTTAAATGTCTTGGACGTAGACTATTTAAAGCGCCCCAAGACACTAATGTACAACCCCTCCTCGAATTACACACCTCATCGATCGACCTCCCGCATATAATAAACACCCACAATATAGTGATTCGCATCAAAACCACAGTCCACCCTCTGCCATCTACCCCATCCCCCACCCACTCCCCCACTCCATTACTTCGATTTTCTTCTCTATTAACCACACATCCCTGTAGCTTACCAAATATGTCAAACAAGTCTCCAACAAAACCCTAAGTGCTTGTTTTCCTGTGAAATTTATAACACAGTAGATCTTTACATACACACAAGGGTCGGTCGAACACTTTCTCGGACCCAACAGTGTCTCTAACTCGCCGTCCACATAACAGCCCAGTACAAAAGGGGTCATGCATACATGCAAAAAGGCATTTTTAGGACATGGGGATCCCTGACGAATGCTGCGCTCAAGTGTACAAAAAACACCTAACTTGAACAGTATACATGTTCTTGAAATCCTGCTCCAGTGTACAAACGACGGGCACCACATGATGAACCTCATTTCCAAAACCCTGCCATCTCATAAATTTCCACAGAACCTCTTCTTTCCACACTATCAAAACGGGCTCGCAGTTAGTTATTTAAAGCCAAAACACCACCCACCCTCACCCGCCATTCCTCAACAAACTCCCTGTATTCCATGACCATCAGACATTTACTACATGGCACACCAAAACTGACTCTTATGGTTTACCTTATCAATCACTTCTTATTTCTATTCATCAAAATTTTTGCACATAGTTTAAGGCACTACACAACAAAGATTTGAGGATGGTAGTCCTTAATCGCTAATGGTTACATCACATTTCTACTAAGACCAACACTGCATACCGTGAGACAGACCTAAAACCCCCCTCCTTCATCACATGTAGTAAACAAATCCATAAAAGTCCGTATTACTTCCCAATGTTTGATATAAAATTCACAAGGGATGCCATCAATGCTGGTTGCTCTTCCCCTTATCATTTCCTGGTAGTGCCCCCTCACCTCTGCCTCCGATTATAGGCCCCACCGATGAGAAGGTGATCATAATTTAACTCGCATTGTACTCCTTCCCCAAATTCTGTATCGCTATGGTCACTCACATCTTTACTTTGCATCTGTAGCTTACTCCAAGTATCGACATAAAATCTTATCCCCTCATTTGTTGCTAAGACCTGTCCCTCACTATACCCGTCAACTTCATCCTGCCACCACTAAACTCACAATTTCAGTGCTTTTCGGCCTTTGTGTATGACTCTGTAAAGACACAAGCAGACAGCTTGTCACTCCACAAAGCCTACTCATACCCCACCCAAAATGACGCCCATCGAGAACCTTACTTTTCACTAACTGGATTTGTTCTTTAAGAGCGTCAATCTCATCCATTGGGTAAACCCAGATGCCTCTTCCCTAGTGCTTAACTGTTGTTGTAGATGACCCTCCAGGTACCTCAGAAAACCATACTCCAAGCGAAGTGGCTCCTTACCCGAATGCACATAAAAATCCCTTTAAGTTGAGACTTCTCAACTCTTCCCACTGTCGATTACTAAATCCCACCCCTCCCAGATATACTTCCATAGATGCCATAAGTCCGCGAATAGTTCCCTATCGCATTTGCACTTTGTAGCATCCACGTATTCAATTTCAGTATCCCTTAAAAATTGATTGGGAGACCTCCCTCCCCCACCGGCTCTACAAAATCTCACGCACACTCACGGTGGGTCAGAGAAAAAAATTTCATTCAACACACGCACATTTGAATTTACGCACCACCCGCGAGACACATACACCCTAATCTAAAACATGCTGCATGTGCCCCTACACACAAAAGTATGCTCATTCCCAAGTCAAGTCCTCATCATACATCTACACCCCAGCCCCAGACAACAAGTACCCAAAATAAGCGAACAGAAATCCACACCCTCAGCGCGCAATGTCTTTATGGCACCAACACAGTTCCTGTCACCACGACACTGTAATTTCCAGCAGGGACCTCAATAAATATACTAAGACATCTTAACAAAAGTATTTTTAATATTTAAACATCATTGTTCAGCCGGCCATATACCCTATGAAACCAACCCTTATACTTACCCAATACCATCGACTCTCCACACTCGACCCTCCCCCCTTCCTCCAATGTCTATCACAAATGGGCTGGTCGCTTTTATCAACACAGCCACTCCACCTTTCAGATGTCTGGAGTGAGTCACATAAATGTCATAACCATCCATCTCAAAAAACCCCCTCCCTTTGGTTAGTTCTTGAAAAAAAACACACATCCACTGCAAAACGATTCAACACCACAAAACTCACACCTTTTGACAGTTTCAAACCTTTAAACTTTAAATAGTTACACACCTAACTGTGCTAAAGGTGCTTTCCTCTAGGGGCCCCCACTCCCCTTTTCTCTTTTGTCGGCAAGCCCCCAAAGGGCCTCCCGCCCCTTTGGGCAATCCCTGTGAGTTACCTGCTGCCCTGGACTCGTGTGACACCCCCCCCACCCGTGATTCCGAAAATGCTTTTTCCCCTGAATGTTCCCAGGGTAAAGACAAAACGAGTTGGACGGGGTAGCTCCATTCCCCCTAGAAAACAGCATTTTCAGAAATTCATATTTGGAGTGTTTTTCTTTGTAAAATTTCCCTTAAACAGTATAAACCCCGAACTCCTCCAAACCCGCATTTTAGCTTCGATCAGCATATCTACACGAAAACCTCACCTCATCAAAATTTAAACAAAGGACACAGGGCCCACAGAATATCCATGCATCTAAAAAGGTCACTCAACAATACAATTTTGGCCTCCATATCACCTGCCCTCTTCTAAGGGATTTTTGCCCATTTCCCACCCTTTTCAAGGGGGGCGTCCCGGGTAGAGTCACAAAAGATACTTAGTAGCAGGGCCCCTGATCAACCTCAGGACTCCAGTTTCAACGCGGGAGTCCTCGACCTCTTTTTCGAGACCGATGGGGTACCTCCCATCAGGATACGACCCCCCCCGAGGGGGGCGGCGCTGAACACATTGAGGCCCCCATGTATCCAAAGCACCACAAAGGGCAGCAATTTTCTTCTCTGCCCCAGGACCCCCCTTAAAGGGGGGGCCCCTTTGGGCGTGGGAAGGGGCCCCTTGGCCCAAAGGGAATTTAAAAACCTGTCAGTATCCTTCCTAAACCCAAAAACCAAATTCCCCCCAACCCCATTCCCCGTTCCCTATCCCATCCCCCCCCTTTTTTTCCTTCCCTTTCTCCTCCTCCTCCCCACCCCCCCCTTTTTGGGCCCTTTCCCTTTTTTGGCCCTTTTTGGTTTTTTTTTTTTTTTTTTTTTTTTTTTTTTGGAATTTCCACAGGCACCTAGTTTCCTGGGTGGGGGAAAAGGAAAGGGGGTCCATTCCATTCCTTGGGGTTTTTTGGGGTGGGGCGAGTTTGCTATGAATCGGGAAATTGGGCCTGGGGATTTCCTGACCCTCCCCGGGTACCCCAGAGGGGGGCCCTTTGGGTGTCTCCCCGAAACGGTGAAATAAAGGGAACCACCTTTCGGTTTCCCGGGGGGGTGGTGGCCAAACGAGGTATGCTTTGTGGGGGAAAATTTCCGGCCCCCCCTCTTTTTGTCCACCGAGGTACTCGGCAGAGTGGGGTTTTGCTACCCCCTGATTGTTAGTTTACGGGCATAAATTGGTAGGGTTTTGGCACTTTTTCCCAATGCGGGCATCTGCGAAACTTGGGGGTGTTGGGGTCCTCTTGGGTGGGGAGGGAGATTTTTTTGGCCCTTTCTTTCCCTCCTGGGAACTATCCCTCCCCATCCCCCCCTTTTTTTTTTACTTTTTTTTTAAAAATTTTTTTTTTTTTTTTTCTTTCTTTTTTTTTTTTTTAAAAACAAAAAGAAAAAAAGTAACCAATCAGGCGGGGCCCCTACCCCATGAACCGGGCCCCCCCCCAGGGCCCCTTCTTAACCGCACCCTGTTTCGACCCCGCCCATTTTTGGCCCACTCTTGGAACTCCCCCATCCAAAGAACCCCTTCCCGGGTGCATTTTCCCTCACCTGTTTCGGGTACTGAGGCCTCCGACTGATTTATTTCGTTTTACTGACCTTTGCTCCCCCTCTAAACTATGTTTTTCCGGGCCCTCCCCAATCTAGGGTTGGGGGCAATTTTCAATTGCCCCCCCGTTCCACCGGACCAACTCTGGCCCACCCAAAAATCCCAAACCAAAAATTACCTGCTGATGAAACTTTTTTCCCACCTTCTCGTTCTTCCAAAAAAGGGATCGAAAAATCCTTTCCTACCTTTTTCCACCCCATTTTTCAAACTGCACAATGGACAAAAATTTTTCACTTTATGACCATTTCCCACTCGGGCCTATCTTTCTGACCCCCGTACGGGAAAGGGCACCCAAATCCCAAAATTTTGGGTTTTAAAGATTTTTTCTTTTAAATGCTCTTAAAGGGGTACCCCAAATTCATCACCGTACAGAATGCTACCCGGGGCTAAAGGGTTTTTCTCTTTTTCTCATTTTGGGTTTCGTTCCTGCCCACTATTAAAAAACACTTCCCTCAATTTTTGTAGTGGTACCGTCATTCTGCCCCCCCCAATCCCAAATAGTTCAAAAAAATTTTCCAGACATGTGGCACGACATTCTTCAACACGGGAACCCCAAATCCCCAATCCTCAAGGTAGACACTTACGTTCTTCCTTCCCCAAGGGCCCGGGAGAAAGATAAACCCCAGCAATGTCTCGTTTAACTTTGACAAACCGTGAATCCCCTTTCCCCAGTTTATGTACAGGACATCGGTTACAAATTCGAAAGGTGATCCCTACCCCACAACAATGTAGGGAAAATTTCCCGGCGATTTGACCATCCCCAGATATTGCAATCTATCCCCCGAATGCCCAGGGCTGGGGGTGCCACGACCATTTTTAAAAATTTTTTTGCAAAACGACCTTTCCCCTTGCCTTAAATTTTCATAGCCACCCTTGTAAATCCCCGCCCTTGTCAATCCCTTTTTAAAAAAGAGCGGGAAATCCATTACCTTAAAGAGGGAGAAAGGGCTCCCTTAAACCAAAGGCAGGGTTTTTTTTCCCCCCTCTCCCCCCCTCCAAAAAGACTCCATCGTGTTTTTTTTTTCCCGTGTTTTAAAACAACCCCCCACTTCTGGGGACCCATCTTCTGCACCCACCTCTGTGGTTTTCCTCTTCCATAGGGCCCCTCCCGTTCTAATTCCTTTTTCTGTCCTCACTCAGATGGGCCCCTTTTCTTCCAAAAGCCTTAGTCTATCTCGCTTCTTTTGTGTTCTCCCTCACAAACCTCGTAGCGACAGAAAACTCGTTACACCTCCCCCCAATCGTCCCTCTACTTTTTCCCAAAAATCAAAAAAAGGGGCCCGTTAACACCTACCCACTTCCACCTCCTCATTTTTTCCTTTCCCCGTCTCGTACCTGGGTTTTTTTTCCCTGCTCCCCCGGCTCGTTACAGGTTGAGGTTCCCCCTCCCCTCGTACTGTACCTTTCCCCCCAATTCCCCCGAAAATTTTTTCCTTTTTCGCCACCTCCCAGGTTTTTTTGCCTCTTCTGTCCCCTTCCACCTTTTTCCAATTTTTCCCCCACCCTTTTTGCCCCCCCTACCTTTGGGATAGTCCCAAAAAACAGGTTCCCCAAACTTTTCTCATCCTTCCCCCCACCCTTTCCAATATTGTCCCCATACACGTCCTAATTTCCCAAACACTTTTAAGCAATCTCTGAATATAAATTTCAGAGACCCAAAAACCCTCGTGGAAAACTGATCCACCCCCGCTCCTTTCTCTTTCCCCTTCCCCTATCTGCCAACCCTTTCTTCCACGCAAAATTTTTTCTGCTTGAACATTTTTCCCCTGCCTTTCCCCATGTGGACTTTTCAACCTCCTCTAACCTTTGGAACCCTTACCCGCGGAATTTTTAGGTAAAACTTTAAACATTGCCAATCAAGGCCTAATTTTCAGTGGAAAAATATGTTGGGGCTCCGGGTAATCGGGGGGGACTTCAGATTTACTTTTCCCCATTTTCCCCCCGTTGGTGTTTTTCTTACAGGGAAACCCAAAATTTACCTCTGGTTTTTCCCCTCCCATCTCAGGCATAAATTTTTTGTATTCTTCAGAAACCTTTTTTCCCGATTGGACCTTTTAATGAAAGTGCCCTTCTTCTAAAGCAAATGATAATTTCCCTACCCTCAGCTTTTTGTTCCCTACTTCGCTGATTTCACAGCAGCCCGTATCCACTTTTCATAGGGGTATACCTCTGTTCTTTACATCTCTCTCCTTTTTCCGGGGATTATCTATTCCGGGTATTTTCCTTTCCTGGGTTTTTTCTTTCCGGGCCAAACCCAATTTTGAACTTGGTGATTTTTAAAAAGCCCCCCCAAAATTTCCCTCCAGGGGGGTCTCAAAATTTGATTTTCCCCTGGGATTTAGTTTTTGAGGCTTTTTTTTCCACCCACCCCCTCAAAATTTTTTAAAAACAGGTTTCTCGCCACCCCCTTTTTTACCTCGGACTTACAAATCTCTCTTGCATCGTACTCTGAGTCTGCTCTTCCCCCCACCGCATTAGAAATTTTACTTGGGCCCGTTTTTTCCCGGACTTGCATGAAAAATGATCATTTTCCCCAAACATTCTTTCTTCCCCCTTTAAAATTCACCACCCTCTTCGCATCCCACCCTGGGAATTTGACCCGGAAAATTGGGAACCTTACCCCACACCCCAACGTTTTTTAGAAGGTTTCCTTCTTTGTTTCCCCCATTGAGAGCTTTTTTAAACCTCTTTCTCGTGTGTGTGGTGTTTTGTGTGTGACTCCAAAAAATCAATATTTGCCCCAATAACTCTTACAGTTGTGACCGGGTGGGAAGTTGAATTGCCAATTACTCAATAATTTTTTCATGATTTGGGCCCAAAATATAAAAAGTAAAAACCTTCTACAGAAATTTATTTCCTTTTTAACTTTTAGCTCATTAACCCTTTTTTTTCCTTTTTCAGCTAAACAAAGCTTTGGGGGGGCCCCTCCCTGGACCCATTTCTAAACCCCGTAAAACTTTAAAAACCTTTGGGAACTTGGGCTTATTTTGACCAGACTTACCCGGAGTTCATTAAACCCTTTTTTAAAATTTTGAGTTCATTACCTTTGTAAAAATTTTGAGTTTTAATTTCCTTTGTAAATTGTTGAGTTCATTACCTTTGGGGGGGGTTGGGGAGTTCATTCCTCTGTAACTTGCTTTAGCTATCAAAACTTTGGGGTTTCCCGTCCCTGGGCCAATTATGGGAAACCCCTGTAATCTTTTGACTACCCCCCACAGGGTGGGGAAGGGGTTTCATAATAAACATAAATTAAAAATAACTAACTTCTCGTCCTCCCCTTTTTTAAACCCCCGCTTCTCATTCTGTACCCCAAACCTCAGGCAGGCCTTCTCAAAAAAGCTGGGCCCTTTGGGGTCTTCTGTTTTTGCTCCCTGGAGTACTTTTAAAAAACGCGGGTGGGCAGGGACCGGGACAATAGAACCACAGAGAGACTTCTTGATTTTTAAACCAAAAAGCAAAGCCCATCACTCACCGTGTCATCCCTGATGCTAAATGCACTTTTCTGGTAATAAATTTTCCACCATCACCTCTGCTTCCCCTATGATGCAGTCTGGAAAAAAAGTACAAAAAATGATTTGGGAAATTTTTCTCCTGACCCGGCTCCTGTTCGCGGGTTTCCGGGTTTTTAATAAACAAACCCACTTTAAAGTTGCCAATGGGAAAATTTGGGAATCACTGGTCCGTATTTCTCAGGGGCTCCATCTTGCCCTTTCCCTTTCTTTCCCCAAAAGTCGCCAAGAGTTAGCACCCCTTGGGCTTTTCTTTCCTCAAGAAGAAATTTTTAATGTGCCCCTTTTAAAACTTCAAAAACTGGAGGCAACACTCTCACGGGCCAACATTTTTAGTGGGCCAACGACATTCAAAATTCGTATGCTACAAATTTAAATCAGTCAGCCCTTGCAGTCCTATTACGCATTTACAATTTAAATTTTGGGGCACAAGGATTCTTCCCATCTTGGAAATCTGCCATTGTTCCCCTTTCCGCAAACCAGGCACTAAAGGACATGAAACCCTCCCCCTATTTGTCCCATTGCCCCCTACCCGTTTCAGT
>NW_026507324.1:0-26940 GCF_026875155.1 Cherax quadricarinatus
GTATGGCTAGGGGGCCCAAAAGACTGCAAACCTCACTCAAGGAGAAAGATCTTTGGGTGATATAAAAACCGAGCATGTCCCCGGGAAGCACACATCAATCAGATAACTGCTGCAGCATATGGGCGCCTGGCAAACCTGAGAACAGCATTCCGATACCTTAGAAAGGGAATCATTCAAGACACTGTACACCGTGTATGTCAGGCCCATACTGGAGTATGCAGCACCTTTTTGGAACCCGCACTTGAAAAGAAACGTCAAGAAACAAGAAAAAGTACAAGGTTTGCGACAAGGTTAGTTTCCAGAGCTAAGGGGAATGTCCTATGAGGAAAGATTAAGGGAAATCGGCCTGACCACACTGGAGGCCAGGAGGGTCAGGGGAGACATGATAACGACATATAAAATACTGCGTGGAATAGACAAGGTGGACAAAGACAGGATGTTCCAGGGAGGGGACACAGAAACAAGAGGCCACAATTGGAAGTTGAAGACACAAATGAGTCAGAGAGATAGTAGGAAGTATTTTCTCAGTCATAGAGTTGTAAGGCAGTGGAATAGCCTAGAAAAATGACGTAGTGGAGGCAGGAACCATACACAGTTTTAAGACGAGGTTTGATAAAGCTCATGGAGCGGGGAGAGAGAGGGCCTAGTAGCAACCGGTGAAGAGGCGGGGCCAGGAGCTAGGACTCGACCCCTGCAACCACAAATAGGTGAGTACAAATAGGTGAGTACACACACACACAAGAGAGAGAGAGAGAGAGAGAGTACAAAGACACAAGGAGGAAAGAGAGGCAAAGACAGAGATAAGCAAGACAACCCAGACTCAGGAGGAAGTGCAAATACAACCTCCTACAGAAGGACCTCAACCACGACAACCCCAATGTAGCCAAACAATCTAACCCAAAACCCACACACCGTAGCCACTGTCCCCACCACCACAGTAACCCCCTATAGTTCCCAGCCAGGTCTCCCATTCCCCTAACTCCAACGTTGAAGATTTGGTATACGAATGCAGATGGAATAACAAATAAAGGTGAGGACATCATAACATTCACAGAAACTAAACTCACTGGCATGATAACAGACGTAGTCTTTCCACAAAGATATTCTTAAACACTATTCATCAGTTTCTCACCAAAGTAAAAGAAAGCCAAACAACTATACTACTCCAGTAGATTCACTGACACTAGAGGAGATATAAAAAAGACCTGGAAAACACTCTCTCAGATTCTAGGGACCCACAAACTGAAAAAAAACCAAGAATATTGTCCTAACTAAACCTAATGAAAACACCACTACATCCCACTGACACAGCTACACAAGATAAACGACTTCTTCTCAACCATAGGATCTAATCTCGCCAATAAAATCCCACATACCAATGCCCATGCCGGGGACTACCTATATGGGAATTTCCCAAATTCCTTCTATCTTGCACAACTGAGCCCTCGGAAGTCACCGAGATTATAAAGTCACTTAAAAACAACTCAGGGAATCTGTCTAATGTCCCACCATTACTGTACAAGCGAGCGGCCCATATCCTTTCGCATGCTATTTCATTACTTTTTAACAGTCACTAGAACTAGCACCTTCCCGAAACTACTCAAGATGGCAAGGGTTACACCAATACATAAAGGTGGTGACCCTAACAGACTTAAACACTATAGGCCCAATATCAAACTTACCATTGCTATCCCAAAATCTTTGAGAAACTCGTGCACAGGAGACTATATATCATTTATAACAGCACAAAACATACTCAACCCCCTGCCAATTTGGATTCAGGAAAAATAAAAGCACTAATGATGCAATCATAAAAATGCTAGATCTGCTTTACACAGCATTGGAAAATAAGGAATATCCACTAGGAATTTTTATTGACCTAAGAAAAGCTTTTGACACAATAGACCACGACATCCTACTCCACAAACTTGACCATTACGGTATAAGAGGCCATGCGCTTGCTTATTTCAAATCTTACCTTACTAATAGGTATCAGTATGTCACCATTAAAGACACAGCATCAACAACACGGCCACTTGATACTGGAGTTCCGCAGGGAAGTGTCCTTGGTCCCCTGCTCTTCCTCATATACATCAATGATCTTCCAAACGTATCCCAACACCTGAAACCCATTCTCTTTGCTGACGACACGACTATGTCATCTCTAACCCTAATCTTGCCACCCTCAACACCATTGTTAACGAGGAGCTGATCAAAATATCGACTTGGATGACAGCCAATAAACTTACGCTTAACACTGACAAAACCTACTATATTATGTTTGGTGGCAGAGCAGGAGATGCACAAATTAACATTAAGATCAACAACACTCTAATTACCAGACATAATGAGGGCAAATTCCTAGGCCTATACCTTGACAACAACCTGAATTTCAGCACCCATATCCAACACATAACCAAAAAAGTATCCAAAACGGTTGGGATCCTCTCCAAGATACGATACTACGTGCTGCAAAATGCCCTTCTCACACTATACCACTCACTTATTTATCCATACCTCACCTATGCTATTTGTGCTTGGAGATCAACTGCAGCAACACACCTAAAGCCAATAATAACCCAACAAAAAGCTGCAGTAAGAATAATCACTAAATCCCATCCCTGGCAACACACCCCCCCACTCTTCATAGATCTAAACTTAAGATAAGATCAGATAAGATTTCGTTCGGATTTTTAACCCCGGAGGGTTAGCCACCCAGGATAACCCAAGAAAGTCAGTGCGTCATCGAGGACTGTCTAACTTATTTCCATTGGGGTCCTTAATCTTGTCCCCCAGGATGCGACCCACACCAGTCGACTAACACCCAGGTACCTATTTGCTGCTAGGTGAACAGGACAACAGGTGTAAGGAAACGTGTCGAATGTTTCCACCCGCCGGGAATCGAACCCGGGCCCTCCGTGTGTGAAGCGGGAGCTTTAGCCACCAGGCCACCGGGCCACAACTTACTCCCTGTTCAATACTGTGCAATCTACATCTACAGGACCTTAAACTCCAATATCAACCTTGACCTAAAACGCTTTCTTGATAGTTGTGACAGAACCCACAGGCATAACACCAGACACAAACATCTCTACGACATTCCCCGTGTCCGACTAAACCTTTACAAAAATTCAATGTATGTCAAAGTCCCTAAAATCTGGAACACCCTACCTGAGAACTCTAGAACTGCAGACACATTCATCACCTTCAAAACTACCATTAGAAAACATCTTATCTCCCTGATACACCCCATCAACTAACTACACGAATACCACCTGGTGGTTCACACTTACACTCACTCACACCATTTGACCATAAACAGAAATATTAATCTCAATCTTAAAATAATGAATCCTATGATACTCCAATACTGAAACTATGTACTGTGCCAAAACAAAAGCATTCACATTGCTAAACTCACAAACTAGTATTTAGTCACTTAGCCATAATACCAACTTACCTCATAATTTGTAATATTTTAAAATAAAGAATTAAACTAAGTCTGCCCGAAATGCCTAGCCATGCTAGGCGTTCTAGTGGTGCACTCTGTAATCATTATTTAACTACATGTAAACCACACAACAACCAAATTCTGTAAATTCAACATTGTAATCTTTATAGAGAATAAACTTTGAATTCAGATATCAGATCCTGAGGAAAGATAAAGGGAGCAGAGGGGGAGGAGGAGTTGCACTGCTCATTAAAACCCGATGAGGATTTGAGGAAATGGATGGAATGGAAGAAATGGGCGAAAGGGACTACATAGTAGGTACAATTCAGTCTGGGGGACGTAAGGTAGTCATTGCAGTGAAGATCATTACCTTTGTAACTAGTTCAGCAATCATAAGTTTGGGGTCCAGTCCTGGACCCATTATGTACCTCTGTAATCTTTTGACTACCGCCCACAGGATGGGTATGGGTGCATAATAAAGATGTTAAACTAACATTAAACTAACAGAACTGCAAGAGAAGAATATGAAGAGAGCAACAGAACAATGGTGGATACACTACTGCGGTGGCCAGAAGGACTCACACGGGTAGAGCAAAGTTACTATACCTGGAGTTTACCTGGAGTTTACCTGGAAGAGTTTCCGGGGGTCAACGCCCCCGCGGCCCGGTCTGAGACCAGGCCTCCTGTGGATCAGAGCCTGATCAACCAGGCTGTTGCTGCTGGCTGCACGCAAACCAACATACGAGCCACAGCCCGGCTGATCCGGAACTGACTTAGGTGCTTGTCCAGTGCCAGCTTGAAGACTGCCAGGGTCTGTTGGTAATCCCCCTTATGTGTGCTGGGAGGCAGTTGAACAGTCCTCGGGCCCCTGACACTTATTGTATGGTCCTCTTAACGTGCTAGTGACACCCCCATGCTTTTCATTGGGGGGATGGTGCATCGTCTGCCAAGTCTTTTGCTTTCGTAGTGAGTGATTTTCGTGTGCAAGTTCGGTACTAGTCCCTCTAGGTGATATGGGTGATTTCAATCACAAGGAGACTCATTGGGAAAACCTGGAGCCACATGGGGGCCCTGAAACATGGAGAGCCATGATGATAGATGTGGTACTGGAAAACCTAAGGTATCAACATGTTAGGGACACTACCAGAGAGAGAGATATACCTGGAGTATACCTGGAGAGAGTTCCGGGGATCAACGCCGCTGTGGCCCGGTCTGTGACCAGGCCTCATGGTGGATCAGGGCCTGATCAACCAGGCTGTTACTGCTAGCTGCATGCAATCCAACATACAAACCACAGCCCAGCTGGTCAGGTACTGACTTTAGGTGCCTGTCCAGTGCCTGCTTGAAGACAGCCAGGGGTCTATTGGTAATCCCTCTTATGTATGCTGGGAGGCAGTTGAACAGTCTTGGGCCCCTGACACTTACTGTGTTCTCTCTTATCGTGCTAGTGGCACCCCTGCTTGTTATTGGGGGGGATGTTGCACCGTCTGCCCAGTCTTTTGCTTTTGTAGGGAGTGGTTTTCGTGATTTTCGTGTCCCTGTTTGCAGACGATGTGAAGTTAACGAGGAGAATTCAGTCAGAGGAGGATAAGGCAGGACTACAGAGGGATCTGGACAGGTTGCAGACCTGGTCCAGCAGCTGGCTCCGGGAGTTCAATTCCACTAAGTGCAAAGTCATGAAGATCGGGGTAGGACAAAGAAGACTGCAGAGTACAATCTCGGGGGCCAAAGACTACAAACGTCTTAGAGCCTGTATGATACCGAGCACATCTTCTGAGATGCACATAAACCAAATAACTGCTGCAGAACATGGGCGACTAGCAAACCTGAGAATAGCATTCCGACATCTCAGTAAGGAGTCGTTCCTTACCCTGTACACTGTGTATGCCAGGCCTATATTGAAATATGTAGCCCCAGTTTGGAACCTTCACCTGGCCAAGCACGTCAGGAAACTAGAGAAAGTGCTAAGGTTTGCAACATGACTAGTCCTGAACCTAAGGGGCATGTCCTATGAGGAGAGGTTAAGGGAACTCGAACTGACGACACTGGAGAACAGGACGGACAGTGGGAATAATACAACAACATATAAAATATTGAGAGGAATTGACAAGGTGGACAGAGAAAGGAAGTTTAAGAGATGGACACAACAATAAGGGGTCCACAGTTGGAAGTTGAAAACTAAAATGAGCCACAGGGATGTTAGAAAGTATTTCTTCAGCCATAGAGTTGTCAGGAAGTCGAATAGTCTGGAAAATGGGATAGTGGAGGCAGATACCATACATACCTGGAGTTTACCTGGAGAGAGTTTCGGGGTCAACGCCCCCGCGGCCCGGTCTGTGACCAGGCCTCCTGGTGGATCAGCGCCTGATCAACCAGGCTGTTGCTGCTGGCTGCACGCAAACCAACGTACGAGCCACAGCCCGGCTGATCAGGAACTGACTTTAGGTGCTTGTCCCATTTGCCAGCTTAAAGGGACTGCCAGGGGCCCCTTTTGGGAAAACCCCCCTTTAGGGGTGCTGGGGGGGCAGTGAACAGTCTCGGGCCCCTGAAACTTTTTATGGTCTTTTAAACGTGCTTTTTTGCCCAACCCCTTTTTTTTTCATTGGGGGATGGGAAATCGCTGCCAAGTCTTTTGCTTTTCGAAATGATGTTTTCGTGTGCAAGTTGGGTACAGTCCCTCTAGGTTTATGGGTGTTTAAACCCAAAAGGAACTCTTCCCTTTCCGGGGCCTTTTCCAGGAAAAAAGGGTTTAGGAAAACCTCAAAAGGGGCCCCAAAGAGGGTTATTATTCCGGATAGGCCCGGATAAGGCCCTGTCCCCTTTTCCGGGTCGGGTTTTTCAGGGCCTGAAAGGGGCTTTTAAATGAAAGCAATAACCCAAACCAAAAACCCAAGGGCCCCTGGGAGGTTACGGGGCTTGGCCCTTTCCCATTTTGAAGGCCCCCTTTTTAATCCCCCCTTATTTTTGGGGGGAGCTTGCTTTGGGGTAAAATTATTTTCCTTAAGGTGGGGCCCCCCCTCCGAATAATCCTCCCGGGTTTTTTGGTTTTTTGGGGTTGGTTTCGTTTTTTTGTGGCAAAATTTTGGTTTTTGGAAAATTCTGGGATAAAAATTTTTAAAAAAATTTTCCCTTCCAAAGGTTTCCAATAACCCCTGAGAAATTTGAAAATTTCTAAAAAAAAGAATTTCAAGTACTCGGGGCCCACAAAGGTTTTGTTGATGGCCCCTGGAGCCTAAAAAAATTCTGCAGCAGGGGCAGTTCCCGGTTTCCCCCTCTAAAGGAAGGGAAGGTCGTTTTTACCCCCTTCCATGTGTATGAGGATAGGAAAAATTTTGGACCCCCAGTTTGCCTTTGGAAAACAGGGGGAAACCAAAAATTTTAAAAGGGTTTGCCCCAACATATTTCTGAAAAAGGACTTCCCCTTTTGGGGGGGTTTTTAAAATGGGAAATTTAATAGACCATAAAACCCACTTTCCCTTTATTTTTAAAGGCGGCTTTTTGGGATTACCCCATGGGGCCCACATTGGAATTTTTGAAAATTTAAAAAACCCAAAATTTTTTTTTTAACCATGATTTGGGAAATCAAAACTTAAAAGGGAAGGGGGCAGATAAACCAAACCGGAGAGAGAAGAGGGGGAAGGGGGATTGCCACCTTTATAACGCTTAAAAACCCAGTTTTCTTGTGAATAGCAAAACCAAAAATTTTTAAAAAACCCCAAACCCCGGCTAATAAACTTCCTTTGGCTTGCCCCATTGTTAAAACCCTTCCAAATGTCTTTTGAAACCCCCCTTAAAAAAAATAAATTAAATTGGCCCCCTTCATTAATTGAGGGCCAAAGGCTATGAAAAACCCCTGCTTTAAAAGGGGGGGAGGTACTTCCCAAACCCAAACACAACACACCCCAACCCCTTTTAAAACAACCCACCCCCTGGCCGGGGAAACGGTTTTGAGAACCCCGCCCCATTTGGGGTTTTTTTTTAAACCCCAAACCCCCCAAAACATTTACACAACCACAACACCGCCCAAAGGTGCTTTAAAAAGGGGAAAAATACCCAGAAAGGGAAAAAGGGAAAACCCAAAAAAAGGGGTCACCCAGGGCGGAACGATTTTTGAAGGTTTTAAAATCCCCGGGTTTTTTTTACCTGGAGAAAAATTTTTGGGGGGTAAGCCCCCCCGGGGCCCGGTCTTTGCCCGGGGGGGCCTTTTTTGGGTTTGGATCTAGGTTTTAACCCATGTTTCCTTCTGAGAAAACCCAAGGGAACTATTTTTTCCCAGCCCACTAAAATTGGAAACCCGGGGCCCTTATTTTCCCCCTGTCCATGAGCAAAAGGGACTAAAAAGGGGCCTGTTGGGGTTTTTAATCCCCCTTTAATTTTCAAAAAGGGGAGGAAAAAGTTTGGGGCCCCGGGCATTTAAAAAGGCTTTAAACCCCGTGTTTTGTTGGACACCCCTGGCTTTTTCTTGGGGGGGAAAATTGACCCTCGCCTTTTCCTTTTCCCCTTTGGGGGTTTAGGGGAAGTGAATTTTCGTTTTTGAAAATTTCAAAAAATTCATCTGTTTTTTTTCCGGGTGATTTAATCAAAACTTCCCTTCCCGACCAGGGAAAAGGTTGGGAACCTAAACCCCTTCCCAATTTAATTTTTAGGTTTTTTTAACTCCCTTTAAATTGCCCGCCGGTAAAAGGTTTTTTCAGAACCATTTTTAAAAAATTCCAAAGTTTTTGAAAAGCCCCATAAAAATAAAAAATCCCCAAAAATTGGGTTCGGGATATCAGGGAGAAAAAATTAAAACCCCCAAATGACAAATTAGGAAAAGGTGGAAAACCAAAAGAAAACAAAAAACAACATAACAAAAACAACCACAGGGAAGGGCTGGGACAGCCCCCAAAAGGGAAAAACGGGGAAAAAAACCAACAAAAACAAACGAACACACCAAAAGGGGGTTGCAAATTTAAGGAAAATTAAAAATCAAAGGGCGGGGAACCACAAAATTCCCCAGGGCCAGAAAGGAGCAAGGTGGGGGGCCCCTAACCCCAAAAATTTTCAACCCCCCCCCTTTTAAAAACCGGGCCTCCTGGTGGAAGACCACAAATGAAAGGCCCCAAAAAGAACGAAAAAAACCCCCGGGCTTAAACCGGGGGACCTTTGTCTTGCCATGATTTGGTCCCGGGGGTCTGGGAAATTTAAATTCGGGGGGAATTTTGGGGAAACCTGGGGAACAAGATTTTTAAATGGGGAAACCCCAGCTTTTTAAATGGGGGAATTCCTTTTCCCCCAAAACCGCCTGGAGTTTTTGGGGAAAAGGGTTTTCGGTAAACCCCAGGAAAGGGGGGGGGTTTGATTGTTTTTCCCCCTCCCGGGCCCGGGGAAACCTTTGGAACCCAAGGTTTTTCCCCAAAAAAATTTTTAAGTCCGGGGGGAATTTTTAAAATTTTCCAGGGGGCAATAAAAGGGGAAGGGCATCGAAAAATGGACAGGGGAAATCCCAACAGGGAAAAAAGCAACAGTAAAGGGCCCGGTGAAGAGGTAAAAGGGGTGGGCCCAAAAAATTTAAGGAGGGGGCCCCAAACAGGATTTTAAAGGAAAGTTTTTTTAAGTAAAAGGAAGGGCTTGGGGGAAAGGAAAGCCGAAGGGCCCTTTTCCAAGAAAAATTAAAAGTTTGGAGGGAAAACAATAAAAACCCGGAGGGAGGAGGCGGGAACTGAAAAGGCCCCGGGAACCCCAAACGTGGTCCGGAAACTTCCCCCTTCCCCAAAAAAACAAATCCGGGGCCCCTAAAAATTCAAAAGTTTAAAGGGGGGGCAAAGAAAAGGAAAGAGAAAAGGTGGGTCCCAAAAAAAAGGGGAAAAAAACCGGGGCCTTTAAAACCCCCCCCGGCCCTTCCCGAGGGCAAATAAAAGGAAATTTTAACGTGGGGAAGGGTGGAAACCTAAAAGAACTTATTGAAACCCAAATTTTTAAAGGAAACCCGTTCAAAACCCCTTTTTTAAAAAGGGAAAAGGAAAAAGGCCCCTTAAGGGGGGTTTGACCCACCAACCAGGAACCCAAAACCTTTTTTCCCCCCCAAAAAGGTTAAGAAAGTAAAAGGTTTGCAAACAAGGGATTCCAGGTCAGGGGAAATGGGGGAGAGAAAGCGGGAAAAGGGAATCACGGGGCGCCGGGAAAGACGGGGCCCCAAGGGAAGCCCATGAAAAAGAAAGAAGGATATGGGGGAATAGACCTAAGGTGACCCTTTGAGATAGGAATTTTTGAGGGGGAAAAAACAAGGGTACAACGGGAAGGGGAAGACCGGACGGGGCACAGGGTTGGGAAATTTTTCATCTAAAATTCAAAATTGAAAAGAAAAAAAGAAATGAAGAAGGGGGAAGGGGCAAAAAATCCCAAGAAGAAAAGGTAGGGGACAAAGCTCGGGAAGAAAGAGGGGAAAAACCCCCGTAGCATCATAAAGACCCAAAGGCTGGGGCCTGGGTTCCCTGCAAACCAAATTTAATATGAAATTTAATAAGAACCTTAAAACCGACCGTGAAGAGGCCCAAAGGAGTTGCCCCCTCGGAACCCCTAAACCCTTTCAAAAAGGTTGAGAAAAAAAAAGGGTTTCAACAAACCACCCAACCAAAACACATAAACAAAACACACACACAAAACAAACCCAAACAAAAACACAAAAAACCAAAACAATAAAATAAAACCAAAAACCCCAAAACAACAAAAACGGAAAAAACCAACACACAAACCAAATTTTTCCACAAACCAAAAACCCAAAATGAAAAAACAAACCAACAAAAAAAATACAAAGCCTTAAAACAGGGGGAAAACCAGTGGCCAAAAGGGGGGGGGTTCTCAACCCCAAACCCCAAATTTAAGTAGAGAATTAGGGGGGGCAAAGGGGACCGGAAGAGGAGGGCCCAGGTTGGCCCAAACCCTGAAAACCTTTAAAGGGGGAGAAAGACGGGGGTGCCAAAAACACCACACCCCCAAACCAACCCCAAAACCCCAACCAAAAACTCCCACAAAAACCCCAAACCAAATAAAACCCAACCCAAACCAAACCGACAACCAAAACCACCAACTAAACACACACCAAAAAACCACACCTTCAACACTCAAAAAAAAAAAAATAAAAAGGGTTTGGGAAAAAGGCTAAGTTAACCCGGGCTCGGGAATTTCCCTCCAAAGAAAGGGTTAAAAAGGGAAAAGGGAAAAAAAGACCGGAGCCCGGGAGGGCATGGGAAATGTAAACCCATAAAAAAATATTGGGGCCCAAACAGGAGTTCCGGGGAAAAAAACCAAAAACAAGGTTGGTCCAAAAAACCTGGAAGCTTAAAACCCTCAAGGTAAGGGGGTTGTTAAAAATTCTTTCACCAAAATTTCAGGAATAATGGGTAGGAAAGGACCATTTTGGGGGGAACCCCAACCCCTTCAAAGCAGGTATAAAAAGAAAAGAGAAAGAAAAGGGGTTTTAAAACCTAGTAAAAAAAGTAAGGGGGGGGCCAAAAAAAGGTTGAGAAAATTGACCCTGGGGGCCCAAATTGGGGGAAAGACAAAACCAACAACAAAAAAAGTTGGAAAGCAAAATTAAAGGGGAACAAAGAAAATTTTTTCCCAAAAGGGAATAAAAAAAAACCAGGGGTGTTTAAAAAACTTTTGTAAATTTTCAGGAATTTCTGAAGGTTGGGGGGGGCCGAACCATTAATTTTAGCATTCCTTTTGGGGCGGGAAAAGGGAAAAAGGTAAAAGGGCCCTTTTCATTTTGGGAAATTGCTGGGCCTTATTTAACCCCGGGCAAAAATTTGGGGACCACCGCCAATTCCCCCCCAAAGTTTTGGGCTTTTTTTTTTTAAAGGTGAACAAACCGGGGGTTTTTTCCAAAAATTTTGGGAAAAAACCTTGGGTATTTTGGGTTTCCCCTTTGCTTCGGTGGGGCCCTTGAATTCAAAATTTTTGGCCCCCCTTTTGGGTCTTTGGAATTTTACCCTTCTTTTCCCCTTTGCTCGGGCCCACCCACCCCCATGCAAATTTTTCTCCTGGTAATTTCCCTTTTTCTAAGGGTTTTGGTTTCTTATTTTTCCCCCCGTCTGCCCCTCCGGCCCCCTCCCCCTTGGTTAAACCAAAAGGGCTTCAAAAACTCCCTTGTTTCATTTTTAGCCCCCAAACCTTTTTTGTTTTCCCCCCCCCCCCCCTTTTTCCTAAAAAACTTTGAATTTTTGGCCCAGGCCTTCTTTTCCCTCTCCTCTTTCCCGGAGGCCCCTAAAATTTTTGGTCATCCGGAAATTTTCCCTTTTCTGGGGTTTGGCCCCGCCCTTCCCGGGCTCCCTTTTTCCCATTTTAAATTCTCCGGAATTAAAAATCCCCATGTGATAATTTGTCCGAGGGGCCCCTTTTCTTAAACCCCTTTGGCTAGAAAGGAAATCCCCCCTCGGGTTACCTCCCCCTTCTTTTTTCCTTGTCCCCTCTTTTTGGTCTGGTTTCCACTCTCCCTTCCACCTTTTTTTTCGCCCTTTCCCAAAAAGGTTCCAATTTTAAGTCACCCTTTCCCTTGAATTAATTTCCCCCATTTAAAATTTTTCCCTTTTTTGGGGGTTTTTGCCCCTTGGCAAACCCCCTCACCTTTTTCCCCCCTGCCTTCCTTTAGGTCTTTCCTGGGGTTCGGGTTTATAAACCCCTGTTCCCTTTTGCCCCTTAAAAAGTGTTATTAGGGTGGGATCCCTTTTTAATCTTTAATTCCCTTTAAAATTTTATTTTTTTTAAAATGGGGTTTAAAAACCCCCTCCCTTTTCCCCTTTCCTTTTTCCCGGAACTTTTCCAAGGGAAGATGGATTTTTTCCCCCCCAGGCCCCTTGGGGTGGGGGTTAAAACCGGGATAAAATAAATTAAAAGGAAGTTTTTATTTGACTGAAAAAGGGTTTGTCAAAAAAAATTAGCTTTTACAGCCAAAGAGTTTTTATGAAAGGCATTTTGGAAACGTAAAAATTTAAAATAAGATTGGGGGGGGGAAAAGTTTTTTGGGGTTCCTTAAAAGGTTTAAGGGGGGTTTAAGTGATAGGAGAAATTTGGGGGAAAAACCCCTTTTAAAATATAATCCTACAGGGTTTTAAACCCGAAGAAAATTTCAAATTTTAAATTTTTATAAAATTTCCAAAATTACAATAAATTTTAAAAAACCCCCAATTTACAAATAAAAACCCCCCCAAACCCACTTTTAAAAAAAACCCAAAAAATTTTAGCCCCAACCCCCAAAATTTTAAAAAGGAAAAGTTTAAGCCCCTCCAGCCCAAAAAGCTTTTTGAGTAACTGGTGTAAAAGGAAAGGGGTTTTCGGTTAAATTTTGGGTGACGATGTAATTTCTTTTGGGGGGGCCTTAAACATTTAAACATACGGGGTCCTTTAGGTTTCGGGTAAAAAAATTCCAAAAATTTTCGGGCCCTTTTTCCCGTGCAAAAAATTTTTGCCCCCAGGGAGAGGGGGAAATGGGGGTATAAAAGAGTAAATTGGGTGCCTCGAAATTTAGGGCTTTTTTTGTACCTTATAGTTACAAGGGGATTTTAAGGGGAAGGGTTTTTAAAATTTAGAACATGTTCTGGGTATGTTTAGGCACAATAATAAGTGTAAATTTTTTTTAAAAAGCAAGCTCAGCTCTTAAAAAATTTGGGCGGAGGGGTTTTTGCCCAAAATGCAGGAGTTAGTAATAAAAACGCACTGTGGGCTTTTTCTGGGTTTTTAAAAAGGTTTAAAGGGTGATTTACTGGGGTTGAGCCCCATGCACAAATACCATGGGTTTGGGGGAAGGGTAAATTGAAGGGGAAAAACAGCTATAAAGAGCTATTGGTGTACAGAGTCCCAATATTTTAAAAGGGATGCCTACTTTTTTTTGGAGATTTTACTTAAATTTTTTGTTGAATGTGTGTCTAAAAATTTGAAAAGGCAGTAAAAGGTGGAGACCAGGAATTTGCCTTCGCTTTTTAAAAGAAAGGGGATGAACCATTTAAACAATATTAGCTGTACATTTCGAAGCTCTGTTTCCAAATACATAAAGTGGGTTTTGTCTAAATTGAATAATTGTTTGTTGGTAGCATCCAGTAAAATTTTTTTAAACAGTTCGGCATTTACAGTGTCTTTTGTAAAATTTTTTTTGGGTAAAGAGAAGCCCTATGTTATGTTTTCGCAAAAAAAAGGGGTTTTAAAGGAGATTAAAAGCTTTTGGTAGGTCATTGATGTTAATGATTAAGAGAAGGGGGGGAAAAAGGACATTTCCCCTTTTTGGGGGGATTTCCAAAAAAAGAACAGGTTGTGTATTTGGAACGGGCCTTTTTGTGAAAACATCCCGGGGGTTTTCTATTCCCTAAATAAGTTTTTGGGAAAATCGAGAGAGTGTCCCCTAAACACCGAAAAATGTTCGAGTTTTAGGTGCATAAGGTCAGGTCCACTTACAAATGCGGTTCGTAAGCTATGAAAGTCCCAGGTTTTAAAATTTTTTTTGATTTGGCAGAATAAAAATTTCAACATATTTAAAAAAAAACTTTGTTAGATTTTTGGTCTAAAACCCAAACTAAACGAGGGTTGTTTTATGTTGGGGGAAAAAAGTGGGAGAAAATTTTTCCTTTGTGAATTTTTTTTTTTCGAAGATTTAAAGAAGTAGGGGCAATTTGATAAAGGCCTATAGTTGTTGGGGTTCAGTTGGAATTTTGGACAACAGAGACTTTTTTCCCTGCTCCAGGGGAAATTCCCCCCCATTCCAAACAACCATTCCCCATTTCCCCCCCCGAAAACCCCTTCTTAAATCACAACCAAAGCTTCGTCTTAAACCAAAAAAGATCCCCTTAAACTGTATTGATAATTTATTCACACAAAACCCAATCTTTCACAAATTTTTTTACTTTCGAGGGTTTCTGTTAAACCAGTCCACGGGTTGCCCTGGAAATTGTTTGCTTTTGTCAACAGAGTGATGGCCCTCAAAAAAGAAATGGAGCACGAAACAAAAAACGGGGGGCCACCTTCCCCCTTTCAAAAAAGAACTTTTTTTGCCTACTCCTTGCACTCAAATGTGTCCATGAAACAAGGGTTTTCCCCCTTTAAAATTTAACAGATTCTCTGTAAACCAAAAATGCCTCAACCATTAAGTAAAAATTTTGGCATGCTTTTGTCAGAAGCCAGACATAGATAGGGAAAGATTGTGGAAAATGGATAAAGGGGTTGCACTTTGCGGGTGGTTTCCATCTCACATTGGCCCTTCAAAACATGATAGAACGATAAATTGGCTAAGCTGAAAATGTTTTAAAAAAGAGGGGGTAGATTACAATCTTTGGGGGGCCCTTTTAGCAGTTTAGAAAAATAATACGAAAAAAATTAAAAAGAATTTTTATTGACTTAAGATTTAGGGAGATTGCACAAGTCATCCTCTAAATAAATTTCCATCATGCGGGGAAGGAGCCACATTCTAGGGTGCACCCCAACAAGATAATAGCCCTTTTGGGATGCCCAAAATTTACTGCCCGGGTCTCCGGCGGGGTTCCCAAAAACTTTGGGCAGGTTAAATCACCACCACCAATGTAGACCAAACGAAATGTAAATTTTGCCAAAATGGACAAAATTTCACACATACCGCCCATTATGTACTGGAGGGTGATAAAAATTTAATAAATTTAAAGAAAAACCTCACCCCAGAATTTGTTCAAAAAATTTGGCTAATTTATTTTATCCACATGGTATTTTGGAAAGACCATTCTGGAGAAATACCCCCGATTTTTTGCTAGCTGTAAATAAAGCTTTAAAACCACAGGGTTTGCATGTGTGTGGGTGTGTTGTGGTTTGTGTGGGGTGTGGTTTTGTTTTGGTGTGTGTGTGTGTGTGTTTGTTGTGGTGTGTGTGTGTTGTGTGGGGTCCCGGGGTTGTGGGTGTTGTGAGGGTGGGGTGTGGGGGTTTTTGGTGGGGGTGTGTGTTTGTGTTGCGTTTTGGGGGTGTGTGTGTGGTGTGTTTTTCGTGTGTGGGGGGTTGTGGGGCTTTGTGGGGTGGGGTGTCTTGTGGGGGTTTGTGTGTGTGTGTGGGGGGTTTTGGGTGTTGTGGGGGGTTGTGTGTGGGGGTTTGTGTGGGGGGTTTTGTGTGTGGGGTTTTTGGTGTGTTTGGTGTGGGTGTGTGGTGTGGGTGTGCGTCCTTGTGTTTTTGCATATTTTTTACGCTCTTTTGGGGCACAGGGCCGAGCGTGCGCCCTCGTGTTTGTATTTGCGCGCGCGAAACTAGTGGGGGTGTATGACCCCCTTTAAATTTTGTATTTTAAATAACTCATTAAAATTTGTGACCAGGTGGGGGACGTATCAGTGGTTAAATTATTTTGTAATTTGTTCATAAACTGAAAACCATGTATAGGATTTGAAGCTAAATTCATTCCCCTTTTTAAAACCTTGCCATAAATTGTGACCAAAACCTACCGATTTTCATTCCCTTTGTAACTAGTTCAGCTACCCAAAAATTTTGGGCCCAAACACGGACCCATTATGTCCCTTTGGGTAATCTTTTGACTACCCCCACGGGGAGGGGGTATGGGGTGCATAAAGATAAAAAACCCAAAGTGGTGTGTGTGTGGTGTGTGTTACAAAACCTATTTGTACTCACCTATTTGTGGTTGCAGGGTCGGGGGGTCCTGGGTTTCCGGGGCCCCGCCTCTTAAACCGGGTTGCAACTAGGCCCTCTCTCCCCCCCTTTCCAGGGAAGTTTTATAAAACCCTTTCGTTTTAAAAAACTGTGTATGGTTCCTGCCTCCACTACGCCCTTTTCCCAAAGGGCTTTTCCCACCCCTTTAAAAACCCCTGTGACTGAAGAAAAAACTTCCTACTATCTCTCTGACTCATTTGTTTTCTTAAACCCCCCCAAATTTGGGGCCCTTCTTGTTTCTGTGCCCCTCCCGGGAAACCATCCTTCTTTGTCCACCTTGCCCTTTTCCCCACGCAGTTTTTTTTATATGTCTTTAAACCCTGTCTCCCCTGTCCCTCCTGTCCTCCAGGTCGTCAGGGGGGATTTTCCCCTTAATCTTTCCCCCTAGGACTTTCCCCTTAGCCCCTGGAACAAAATTTTGTCGAAAAACCTTTGAAATTTTCCCCTCTAGTTTTTTGACGGGTTTTATCAAGTGGGGGTTCCCCAAAAAGTTTCTGAAATACTCCAGTATGGGCCTGACATACAGGGGTTACATGTTTTTTAATGTTTCCCTTCCTGATTTTTGTGTGTGGTGTGGGGTTTTGTGTGTGGTTTGTTGGGGTTGTGTTTTGTGTGGGGTTGTGTGTATGTGGTGGGTATGTGTGGGGTTTTTTGTGTGTGTGTTTTGGTGTGTGGGGTGTGTGTTTTGGGTGTGTGTGTGGGGGTGTGTGTGTTGGTGTGTGTAAATCAACAATCAATATTTCCCCAAATAACCATTACATTTTGTGACCGGGTGGGGGGGGGGAAGTGTAAATTTGCTCATTACTCATAATTTTTTTCAGGGTTTGAAGCCAAAGTATAAACGTAAGTAACCATTCTACAAATTTCAAAAACCTTTGTAATTTGGGTGACTCATTACCTTTTGTACCTATTTCAGCTATAAAAATTTTGGGGGCCCCAAATTCCCGGGAAACCCATTACGTACCTCTGTAATCTGAAAATTTACCTTTGTAACTTGTCAAATTTAAACCCAGACTTCCCTGGAGTTCTTTAAACCCTTTTGTAAATTGTGATTTCTTTCCCTTTTGTAAATTTTTGAGTTCCTTTAACCTTTGTAAATTGTGAGTTCTTTACCTCGTAACTTGCCAGCATCAAAATTTTGGATTTCCAGCCCCGGGACCAATTTTTAAACCTCTGTAATCTTTTGACTACCGCCCCCCGGGAAAGGGGAAATGGGGGGCAAAATAAACAAAATTAAAAACAAAAAAAACCATTTGGGAGCACCCCCTTTTTTAGGATCGGGGTGCCCCCCTTGTTTGTTTTGGAATATTGGAGGGGGAAAGGTGGAAAATTCAAGGGTTTTTTTTTTAAAAAGTTGCAAAAATTTGGGAGACAACATTGAGAAGTTTTTTTTATATTTGAGGGGTTGGAAAGGGTTAAATAGATCCCCTGCCCTTTTTTTTAGTGTTTTGAGATATTCGATATTTCCATGGGGTTTTGGGTTTGGGGTTTAAAAAATAAAGTTTTTTGGGTATTTTCCAGCGGGGGAATTTTTTTTGGTTTTGATGTGTATTTTGGGGATTTTCCCTTGCGGGCCCTTTGTTCCTACGTAGAGAACAAACAAAAAATTTTGGGTTGGCAGTGTGGGTTTGGGGGTTTGAAGGAAAGGTTTTTTCCCTGGTTTTTTAATTTTAACCATTCGGGTTTGTGACAGCTTTAAAATCCTAAAATTTCAATAGGTTTTCCCCAGGTCTTTTTCAATCATCTTTTAGCCCATGAAATCTTTTTTTCCCATAAAAACATTTTTTTTTTGACCTCCTTATTAGTTTTCTTAGTTTTGACGAGTAACTTTTTCCAAGATCCCCTTTTTTTAATTTGGGCCCATTCTTTACTTTTTTTTTCATATATTTATTTATTTATTTATTATTATCTGACATGATACAAACGGGTTTTAAAAAAAGAAAAAACAGTTGGGTGATCAGGGCCCGACCACCCTTTTAGGTTTGATCACAGACCGGGGGCGGGGGCGTTTTACCCCCGGAACCCCTCCCCAGGTAATACTCCAGGAAAACAGCCAAAAGCCCTTTTATGCAACGATTATGGGCAGCTTAAAAATTTAAATTAAGATTAACTAATCAATAAAAAAATTCAGTGGGAAAAAATTTCATAAACAAATTTTCAAAATAAAGTTTAAAAAAAAAAAAGTGGGATATCGAATAAGAAGCATTAAAGGTTTTTAAAAAATTTGTAAACATAAAATGTTTTTTTTTCAATAATTTTTAGGATGCGGTTTTGTAAGCCAGGGGCTGTTTTCTGCTGGGTTTTCTGCTTTCTGCTGTAATCCCCGCTTGGCCCGGTGGCCCCGGTGGCTAAAGCTCCCCGCTTTACACACGGAGGGCCCGGGTTTCGATTCCCCGGGGGGTGGAAAACATTTCGACACGTTTTCCTTTCACCAGGGGGGGGGGGGGGGGGGGGGGGGTTTCCCTGCACCTAGCAGCAAATAGGTACCTGGGTGGGTTTTCGACTGGTGGGGTCGAAACCGGGGGACAAGATTAAGGGCCCCAAAGGAAAAAAGTTTGACATCCCGATGACGCACTGACTTTCTTGGGTTTTCCCGGTGGGGGTAACCCTCCGGGGGTTTAAAAAACCGAACGAAACTTAACTTTGTTTTTTATTGGGCAATGCCCTGTTTTTAGAAAGGGTTTTAAGTTTTTTTTTAAATAAGAGAATGTTAACACATTCATCCTGTTGATATTATCTCTAACTTTTATGGGGCCCGGGCATGTTACCTTAAAAGCGAAAAAAACAAAAAAAAAGATTTCCTCGTTTATGTTTTCCGGGAAAGGGGATTTTAGTTGTGTCCCCGAGGCAATTTAAAATAATTTTTTTAGAAAAAGGGTGGGGATAATTGTCGGGGTTTTTCAAGATAAGATAAAAAAAAGATTTCGTTTCGGAAATTTTTAACCCCGGATGGGTTAGGGCCCACCCAGGGTAACCCAAAAAAAGTCATTTCGTCAACGAGGACTGGGCCCAACTTATTTCCCCTTGGGGGCCCTTAACTTTTCCCCCAGGAAAAAGACCCCAAAAACCATCCCACTAACACCCAGGGACCATTTGGGGCTAGGGGAACAGGAAAATAGGTTTTAAGGAAAAGTGTCCCAAATGTTTCCACCCGCCGGGAAACGAACCCGGGGCCCCCCGTGTGGGGAAACGGGAGCTTTAGCCACCAGGCCACCGGGGGCCCGTGATTTTTGCCTGCTTTTTTAAAGGGGATATAAATGTTTGTCCAAAATGGTCCCAGTAAGGGGGGGCCCTTTTTCCCCGAAATTCTTTTAGGTTTTTTTTAAGTTAGTAAATAATACTGTTCATAGTGTTTGTGAATTTAGTGGGGGGTCTGTCAAGATAAAAGAAGAAGTTACCCTTTCCCAAACCGGGGGGCCCCAAAAGAGAAATAGAAGAATGAAGAAAACGAATCGACACCCCCCCCCCCGGGGGGCCCCCCGCCGGGGGCCCCCATCGGGGAAAACCCGGGCCGGAAGTACCGGGAAATTTTTTAATGAAAGAATGAATGGAATTCAGTTTACTTGTGGGGCATAGTCTTGGAAAGAGGTTCATGTTGAAGCCCGTGTAAGTATCCAAAGGTGTTTTTTCATCCTGCACAAATTATTTATGTTTTTTTAGTTTTTCATAAATAAATTTAAAAAAAAGAGTTGGGGGTACCTTTTAAATACTCTACGTTTTGAGGTTTTTTTTAAAAGGGTTTTTGGGTTTAAAAAAAAGCAAATATATATTCCCATATTTCATCCCTTTTTTCAAGTAGAATTTAAACATTTAGGGTTTACAAGGGAGTATAAAAGCTGTTCCACCCCAACTGGTCTGGCCTACAATTGTGTAGGCTGTGTACCAGGTTTTGGGGAAAAGATTTTTTGGAACTTCATGTTTTTAAAACCATTTTTTTAGTGAGAGTAATTAAAACAACCAAAAATTTTGGGAACTGAGTAAATTTCTTTTAGTCATCAAATTTCTTTTTCCCTTTAAAGATTTTGACATTTAAAATTTATTACTTTTTAAGTTATTTTTGGCAATGAGTAAATTCCCTTTGCCTGAAATAGTAGTGAAAAAAAGGGAAATTTTTTTTAGGGTCGTGTGTTGGGCATTGAATAAGAGGGTTTAAAGTCAAGGGCGAAATTTGGGAATCATATTACTAATGCAGAATTAACAATGATAAATAACAAAAAGATACTAAAATTTTCCTGTTAATAAAAGTTGAAAAATAAAAACCCCTTTACAAGTATAAAACAAAATTAGAAAAACGTTAGGAATCAATAAAGCACTTGGGGGGGGTAAAAAATTGGGGGGGGGAGGTTTGGGAAAAACCAAAGGGAGTACAAAGTAAAAAGGGAGCAAAATAACTAATCTAAAGATTAAAACAGATCCCAAACAACAATAATAATGCAAAAAAAAAAAAAAAAAAAAATGAACCCGATAGTAAAAATGGGTTTTAAATTAAAATTTAAATAGTAAAAATTTGGGCTTATAGGGACAAAATTTTAAACAAGGGGAAAACACCATAAACAAATTGTAAGAGTAGTATTTAAAATTTTAATAAGGTATTAAAAACTTAGTATATCAAAAGCACCTAACAGTTATTGCACTAATTCAAAAATTAACTTTATTTCAGTAGAGGCCCCCCTTTGTTCCCCTTTTCGGGTTCTTTCCCTCTCTCTCAGTTGTTTCCCTTTCCCCTTTTTTGTATTTTTACCACGGGATTTCGGGAAACCCTTTAACATTGGTTTTTTAAAATGCAGGATCTTGTTTTCCGGGGGGCAATTTCTGTTTTTTGAATGTTTAAAAAGAATGGCAGGTTTTTTTCCCTCGGGGAACTGCCCCGGGCCTCGAAAATTTTTTCTGTTGTTTTTCTTCTGTGGGTTTTTTTGTGAAATGCTCTTTAAACTCTTTTTTTCTCCTCAGCTTTCTTTCATCATAGGTCTTTTTCCCCCCTGCCTTTATTGGGGCCCATGAAAAATAACAACCTCCCCCCACCCTTCCAATTTCGTTTCCCCCATAAACCTGGGGCCAATTAAGTATCTCCTTTGGTTTTTTTTCCCTTATCGCTCCCGACGTCTCGGTTTACCTGATATTTTTTCCTTTAAGGGGGGTTCTTTTCTCCTTCCCCTCCTTCAGTCCCTTCACGTTGACGCTCCTCACCCAGGGGAAACCTTTCCCTGTCGTCTTTAAACCCTTTTTATTTTCCCCTTTTGTGGTCGATCTATTTGTGGTTTTCAGGGGTTTGAGTCAGAGTGTGGGGGCACTCACCTATTTTTCCTAATTGTGAAGCAGGGGGTCGAGGCATAGCCCCCGGCTTTTTGCCTCACACTGATCGCTTTAAACATACCCTTCTTTAAACTAAAGTATGGAAACCTTCCTCCACTAAATCACTCTCCAACTATTCCACTTGCGGGAAAGCTTTGTGACTGAAAAAAATACTTTCCAGCATCCTTGTACTCATCGACTTCAACCTTTTGAATTGTGACCCTTTTTTTGCTTGTGTCCCATCTTTTAATCCCCCTGCCATTGTCCACCTTGGGCAAATCCTCTCAGTATTGTATATTCGTTTTCATGTACCCCTTTTCCCCCCTGTCCTTCAATTTGCAGGTCGATTTTTTTTTTAATAAACCTCTCCCTCGTAGAACATGCCCCTTAGCTCCGGGCTATTTTTTGTTGCAAAAACCTTTTCACTTTTTCTAATTTTTTTGACCAGGGGTGTGTACCACCTAAATTTTGGTTTTCGGGGGATTCATAAACCCCGCCGGGCCCCCCCTCTTCACTGGGTTTAAAACCAGGTCACCCCCTCCCCGAAACCCCCAGAGCTTTAACAAACCCTTCTTAAAACTATGTAATGGAAATTTTCTTCCAACCCAGACCCCCCCGGCCCGTCTTAAGGAGGGGCTAGACATGCACCTAAATTTAAAACCTGGGCCAGCCCCGGGGTTTTGTTCGACGTTAGGGTTTCTTTCGGCCAAAAAGTAAAAGCATGGTTTTTATCCGGGCCCCGATCCACCATTGGGGGCCCCGGTCCCCAGACTTACCGGGGGGGGACCTGTTTCCCTTCTCGAAACATTCAAGCTTTGCTACCTTTTCAATTTCCCCCTCATTTTTTTTAATTTTGGTTTTCATTCCCCCCTATCCTTCCTAACCTCTAGTGCATTAAATGATTTTTCCTTTGCCTCTCCTCGTAAGATTTAAACCCCCATTTTCCCAAATAATCTTTTTGCAAAAATTTTTCACTTTCTTTTCCCAAATTTTTTGACGTTTTTTAAAAGGTGTGGGTTTCCCAAATGATCGAACAAATCCAAATAAAATAGGCCTTACGTAAAAACGGGCTCAGTGGCGTGAATGGGGCCCTTTTTCCCCTTTTTTAGGGCCGGGAAAAGCTGTTTTTCAGGTTTGCCAAGGCGCCCATGTTCGCAACAGTTATTTGATTGATGTTTTCCCCCAGGGAAAAAACTTTGGTATAAAGCTAATTTCCCCCAAAAATCCCTTTTTTTTAAGTTTAATATGCCGGGCCTTTTATTTCCCAAAATTGTTTTCGCTGGGGTCCCCTTTTGGCCCTTCCCCCAATTTTTCAAAGACTTTGAACTTTCTGGGGTTAAACTCCAGGAGCCTTTGTCGGGGCCAAACTTGTAGTCTATCCAGAAACCCTGTTTAACTTAGCTGATCCCGTCCCTTGGGAATTTTCATCAGTTTTACATTTACAAGCAAAGAGGACCCCTTTTGACTCTATTCCTTTCCCTCATATCATTCACGTATGCAAAAAAACAGCACCGGACCTAGGGCTTTTCCATTGTGAAAACCCCACTCGACACATTCGCCCACTATTTTAATTCAACACGTACCATCCTCTTGTTTCCTTCTTTTTCAGGGAATTTCCTTTATCCATTGTAGTACTTTTTCCCACAATCCTGCCTACTCCTCTAATGTTTTTAAAACCCAAACTCCCTTGGGGTGGCACTGGGGAAAAACCCTTCTTGGGGAGTCCAAAAAGAACAAACCCATCCATCCCTATCCATTCTCTCTTGTCAACTTCATTTTCCTTATCGAATAAATCAAGTAATTTGGGGACACAGGATTTTCCCCCTCCCCAAAGCCATGCTGATTACATTTTGAGCCCCTTCTTTTAAAGTGCCCAAACCCCTCCTCTCCTTATAAATTTTTTTCCATGACCTTTTTTCATACTATTACGGGATCAGGGAATCAAGGCGTGTAAAACCCGGCCGTAATGGGGGCTTTGGGGCAAAATAAACACAGTAGAAACTTTTTATTAAAAATTTTTCTTCACCAAATGATTAAAATATTTAAAAGCAAAGTCCCCTAAAACAAGAGATTTAAATATAAGTTCAACCCCTGGGAAGCAAGAGGCATGCCCCAAACCAAAAAACAGAGAGGGAAAAACCGTGTTTAACCACGCTGGGTGAAAACTTGGGAAGGGGTGAATTTTTGATTGCTAAACCCCAAACCCTTCGCAATTGCCAGACCCACAAAAATTATTGGCTGAAACCCAAAAAACTTGATTTAACGATGGGGTCCCCCCCGAATTGTTTAAAACCCGAAATGCCTGGTTTACGGGTTTTGAGGCCCTAAATTGGGAAAAGTGTAATAAGCCCAAAAAAATGTAACATAACTTTTCACCACGCAACTAAAACAAAGTCATGACACTAACCGAATTTTAAAATTTCCTGCTTGTCTCCTTTTTTAAAAATTTTTTAAATACATTTGCTGTCCCTTTTACCGTCAAGCAATTACCTTTTCGGGTAATTTAAAATTTAAAACTGATGAAGCACAGACAGTTTTCCCCGGGTTCCCCCTCCAGTACCCATTTTTGAAAATTTAATCTGGGCCCACCGCCTTCGAGTATCTAGATCACCTAAATAAAATTTTATCACCTACTTGGCCCTGGGGTTTTTTTGTCCAGCTTTTGTTTGGGGCAAACCCTTTTCTCCCGGTTTTTCTGGAAAGCATTTTTTGTCCTAGTGAAGCTTTTTCTAAATCTTTTTTTTAGTTCATCCCCCCCAAAAAACTTCCTTTGGGCAATCTTCCCTCAGCTCTCCTCCCCTTTTCCTTTAGCCGATTAAACCGGGCCTTTTAAAATGTTGTTTTTTTCCCCCTATGTACTGCATAACAACTTTGGTTTAATTTGGCCCTTTTTATGCTGGGCGTTTTCCCTATTGCCCCTGGGGCCCTCTCCTTATCCCTGGGATATAGTTTTTGGTTCTTTCCCGCTCAAATTTCCCCTTTTTTTCATGAGTCCTTTGCCTTTTAAACTTTTTCCAAAGCTCAAACCCCAAATTTTATTTTGGCCCCCTTTTTACCCCTTTCCCTTAAACCATGGGGTCACTCTGGTCTTTAAAGATTTTTTTTTTTTTACCCTTTGGAAAAAAAATTCCCTCGGCCCCCCTACCTTAGTGGTTACTAGTTCCAAAAAATTTTCCCCCATTGTCTTTTTCCCCCTAGTTCTCTTTCTCAACTTACTTCATCCCGAAATCTTTTCCCTGCCTATGTTTGGCCCCTTTTAAAAAAGTTTATCTCTCCCATCGTTTTCCCCAGTGGGAAATTTTTCAGACCTTCTGGAGAAATACCCTGACTTTTTTTAGCTGTAAAAAAAAACATAAAACCCCATGTGTGCGTGTGTGTCGTGCGGCGTGGGTGTTGGTGTGTTGGGTGTGTGTGTGTGTTTTGTGTGTGTGTGTTGTGTGTGTACTCCCCCTATTTGTACTTTACCTATTTTTTGGGTTTCAGGGGTTTGATTTTTTAGCTCCTGGCCCCCCCCTTCCCCGGGTTTCTTTCTAGACCCTTTTCTCTCCCCGCTCCATTACTTTAAACCCAAAACCCCGTCCCTTTAAAAATGTGTAAATTTTTTCCCGCCCCACTTAAAGTCCCTTTTCAAGGCCCATTTTTTTCCCCTGCCCTTTCAACTCTAAAGACTGAAGAAAAAACTTCCTACTACTCTCTGACCATTGTGTCTTTAACTTCCAATTGGGGGCCCTTGTTTCTGTGTCCCCCCCCCTGGAACATCCTTCCTTGTTTCCCCCTTTTCTATTCCCCAAGAATTTTATATTCGTTATCATGTCTCCCCTGACCCTCCTGCCTCCCCTTTTCGTCAGGGGCCGGGTTTTTCCCCTTTAAACTTTCTTCCCTAGGACATTCCCCCCCAGCCTGGGAAAAAACCTTGTTGCAAACCTTTGTACTTTCTCTAGTTTTTTTTGACGTGCTTTATCAAGTTCGGGGGTTTCCCAAAAAAGGTGCGCATACTCCAGTAAGGGGCCCGAAAAAAAAAGTTTCCTTTTAATGATTCCTTTCTAAGTGTCGGAAAGCCTTTTTTTCCCGGTTTTTCCAGGCGCCCCCTATGCGCGCAAAATTTTTCTTATTGGAAATTTTGGGTCCGGAGAAAATGCTCGGGGTTATACTCACCCCAAGATCTTTCCCCTTGAGTGAGGTTTGCAGTCTTTGGCCACCTAGCCTATACTCTGTCTGTGGTCTTCTGTGCCCTTCCCTATCTTCATGACTTTGCATTTGGCAGGATTAAATTCGAGAAGCCATTTGCTGGACCGGGTGTCCAGTCTGTCCAGGTCTCTTTGAAGTCCTGCCTGGTCCTCATCAGATTTAATTCTCCTCATTAACTTCACATCATCTGCAAACAGGGACACTTCTGAGTCTAACCCTTCCGTCATGTCGTTCACATATACCAAAAATAGCACTGGTCCTAGGACCGACCCCTGTGGGACCCCGCTCGTCACAGGTGCCCACTGTGATACATCATTACGTACCATGACTCGTTGTTGCCTCCCTGTCAGGTATTCTCTGATCCATTGCAGTGCCCTTCCTGTTATATGCGCCTATGGCTCTAGCTTCTGCACTAATCTCTTGTGAGGAACTGTGTCAAAGGCCTTCTTGCAGTCCAAGAAGATGCAATCAACCCACCCCTCTCTCTCGTGTGTGTGTGTGTGTGTGTGTGTGTGCTGTGTGTGTGTGCGTGCGTGTGTGTGTGTGTGTGTGTGTGTGTGTGTGTGTGTGTGTGTGTGTGTGTGTGTGTGTGTGTGTGTGTGTGTGTGTGTGCGTGTGTGTGTGTACTCACCTAGTTGTACTCACCTAGTTGAGGTTGCAGGGGTCGAGTCCAAGCTCCTGGCCCCGCCTCTTCACTGGTCGCTACTAGGTCACTCTCCCTGAACCATGAGCTTTATCGTACCTCTGCTTAAAGCTATGTATGGATCCTGCCTCCACTACATCGCTTCCCAAACTATTCCACTTCCTGACTACTCTGTGGCTGAAGAAATACTTCCTAACATCCCTTTGATTCATCTGTGTCTTTAGCTTCCAACTGTGTCCCCTTGTTGCTGTGTCCAGTCTCTGGAACATCCTGTCTTTGTCCACCTTGTCAATTCCTCTCAGTATTTTGTAAGTCGTTATCATGTCCCCCCTATCTCTCCTGTCCTCCAGTGTCGTCAGGTTGATTTCCCTTAACCTCTCCTCATAGGACATACCTCTTAACTCTGGGACTAGTCTTGTTGCAAACCTTTGCACTTTCTCTAGTTTCATTACATGCTTGGCTAGGTGTGGGTTCCAAACTGGTTCCGCATACTCCAATATGGGCCTAACGTACACGGTGTACAGGGTCCTGAACGATTCCATATTAAGATGTCGGAATGCTGTTCTGAGGTTTGCCAGGTGCCCATATGCTGCGGCAGTTATTGGGTTTATGTGCGCTTCAGGGGATGTGCCTGGTGTTATACTCACCCCAAGATCTTTTTTCCTTGAGTGAGTTTGTAGTCCTGGGGGCCCCTAGACTGTACTCCACCCGGTCTTCTTTG